>QDHC01001548.1:307370-595828 GCA_013186455.1 Papilio dardanus tibullus | reverse complement strand
ATATGGTCGCGTTTGGCGACAAAGCCCCTTATAAAAAAATAAATTAAAAAAAAAAAATTAACCAACATGTCTCTATTTTAACATGGCGCCGACACTTGCTCGGAACAGCTATTTATAAACTAAGCTGGAGATTAAAATAATTTCGCCTTTTATGTCAGGTTACAGGTGCTGACACACTGTCCGTGGCTATAAAAGCTCGAAAGTTCAGAGTAGAAAGCTTTGGTGATGCCATATCTATTAAAAGCACTTTCATCCTATACCTGCGGAGTAGTTTTATTATGTTATTGCCATATCGAGTATCATGAATGCATTTTGGATGCAAGAACAAGGCATTAAGCTAATGCAGGGGTAAGTATTTACCCGACTCTCTTAGGTGAAGGAAAACATCGTGATACACATATCGACGAAGTAATTCAAAGACATGTGTCTGTGACGTGCTCTTACAGTGGTAGAGCCCGCTAACAGTGGTACCGCCCGCTTCAACACATTCGCACGAATTGTCCGGCTCGCCCGGTGAAATACCACGACGATTGGACCAAATTATGTATCATAAGAAGTACCAGGAACAAGGATGTTATTTTGGAATACATTTTATGAATGCACCAGTACCAGTACCAAACGTAGAAAGTACAGTACTAAAGCTGATTCTCGTTTCGGAATAAAGCGTTATGTATTACATAATCCTTTTCGCTATAGAATTGTAGAGTAATTATTACAATACGGGATATCCATTCAAATGTATTCGCTTGATTAATTCTCAGCTATTAATTGATTAAGGCTCCAAATTAGCTTGTACCAGATCGATGTCCACTTTCATATTGAATTGGATATTATCAATTCCTTGTTAATTGCGAATTCTCGAAAGTGGAACATTCGCTCGAAAATTGACATACATTTAAAATATTCAGTTTAATTCACTACAGTTGGATAACAAAATGTGTCTAAAGCCTTGTTCGCACCAGGATTTATTTTAGTCGCGTAGCTAATACCAAGTATCCGAACAAAGGATTTAACTAAATTTCTCTACTAAATTGTCGCTGTTCGGATACGTTTAGTTACGAAATTACTGGCTACTTGACTAAATTGACTTCGACCCATGATGGGCTTTATTTTCCGCAACTCCACGACTAGCGCGTATTTTGCGTGACTTCACAAATATCTTTGAATTTATTCGCCGATATGTGCAGGTTGCATCATGGTGTTTTACTTCACCGCAAGTGCGTCGGGTATATACAGGGTGTCCCAAAATTCAACGATAAGCCAGGCGGCGTGTCAAGAGGCGGGTGCGCCGACATATATATTGAAATAAATCAAAAACTACAGAGCCGATTACAAAAATTCTTTCTCCATTAGAAAGCTACATTATCCCAGAGTAACATAGTTTAATTTTATTTAATTCCACGCAGACGAAGTCGCGGACAACAGTTAGTTATCCACTACCCTCATGTCTGTGATTTCCGAGTATGCAAACATATCATTATTAATTACGACCAACCCTTTGTTTTATTCATGGTTCCCTATTAACAGAGCAAGGCTAATAAAATAGGGGTCGACATAGACATGGAAATATCGTGTCCCATTTGCTAAAGCACTAGTTATGTATGCCTGGTATAATTTTACCGAGTAACAATAAAACATTGGAGATTTTTTAACGTTGTTTGTTGTGCAAAAAATCTTCCTACAGTAGAATTGATGTATGTTTGTTTGTAGTTATCTCCACAACGGCTGATCGGATCATAGAGAAATTTTGCACAGATCTAGAACATATTTGGGTAAAACACTTAAGTTACTTACTTAGTTTTCTTTTTAATTCCTCGCGACGGTGTAGCAGGCGACAGCTTGGTTGCAATGTTATCTATAACTTCTTTTCGTTTCTAATTGATTTTTCTATCTTTTCTGTTATATTTTCCTTCCATATTTTTCCATATAAAATCTTGATAGATTTGTTCATCGATTTTTGTGAGTGTGTAGTTCGATGTGTGATGGACTCCAATTTTTTCTGCAATTCCACGACTAGCGCGTATTTTGCGTGATACATATCTTTGAATTTCTACGTCGATATGTGCAGGTTGCATCACGATGTTTTCCTTCACCGAGCGTCGGGTAAATATGTCGGTTTATATCTTTTAGAGCATTTAAAAGTTACCGGTTTAATTTCGTCATTTTAGTTTCACCAATACGATTTCTACACAGTCCGTAACAAAATGTTATCACCTAAGTGTACAATAAGCAGTTTGGAAACAGTTGCGTACATAATAAAGTTTTCAAAGTACCCTCACAACGGGTGGTAGGAAATTTGAGTGTGTAATTTCGTAGTGTTGCCAACCGTCCTGTGCCTTTGTGCAACTAATTCGCCGGCTCTGATTGCTCCCATGCGCGGAACGGACGCAATTGTTAGGAGATTCAGTGTTTACATAACGGCATTGTGCATTCCCTTCTATCTACTCGTATTATTACTATAACCAACTTAATGTTACCGGTTTCTACTAAAGTTTATTATATTTTGTACACGAGTAATTTATTATACTAGGAGTAGAAAGCTGTTTTACAACTAGTTGTTGCCGGCGATTCCGTCTGCGTTGAACTAGAAAAAACATAGTAAGTAGCCTACGGGTTCTTCCAAACTATGGTCTGTATATGTGCAAAATATCACCAAGATTCCTTAAGCCGACCTGGAGATACCTTCAAGCATCCATCCATCCATCCATGGAAGTATTTATAACATTAGTAAGATAGCAATTGCTTGCTTGGAATAAAGACACAAAGACTAGACATATGAACAAAAGTGCTTTAGTATTTCGTTTCACTTTTCAACTGCATTGTACTCTTTATACTTCACCACACGACTGTACTCTGTATCATTCCCATTGGCATAACAGTTTAAATTAATATTCAATTATTTCCTTTTTTTTCCTTATTTTAAAAATAACTCTGCGGGTAAGGTTTGTTGTGTTTGTTTGAAAACCAATTTATCTTTTAAAAAAGGTATAAATTCATTGTACTTTTGTCCAGTATGAATAAAGTTTTCGAATACAATTTATCCGTAACGTTCCGGAACAATGCGTTCGCGAAACAATTAACACGGATTTTTATAAAGCTGACCACAGCGCCATCTATAATTAAAATAACAAACGTGTTGCTGAAATCGGATTAATTGAAATGTATAGACGCTTATCTAAAACTAAATTGGATTTGAAAAATAATACTATTGGCGCTTATTTCGTCAATTTTAATATATCATAAATCTATATCTATACTAATATTATAAAGAGACAAATGTTGTATTTTTGTATGTATTGAAATAACTCAAGAACTACTGGGCCGATTTCAAAAATTCTTTCACCATTAGAAAGCTACATTATCCCCGAGTAACATAGGCTATATTATTTAATTCCACGTGGACGAATTCGCGAGCAACAGTAGTACATATATATGAATAAGAACGACTTTGTATTTAATGCGTAAAGGATGGATATTTGTTTGAAAGTATCTTTAGGGGGCAACCCAAAGTACGTTCGCTACGAACCGATTATACAGGGTGTCCCGTAAACTATTAGACATAGATTTTTTTTTATATTTTTCTAGTGTCTCTTAGGACTTCCTCTATCACCTGTTCAGTTTTGGCGTCGACTTACGGGACACCCTGTATAGTAAATGTCAAAAATGTATGAAACTAACAATAACTTTCGATATCTCACACGTGACAATCACATGACTTATCGAATGTCAATGTCAGCTTCATACATTTTTGTTGACTCTATCAGCGATATCGCCAATAAATTACTCTGGGTAGCCCCCAGAACAGCAGCACAGATGTAGATCATAGTCAGGAAGAACATAGGCTACTTACCAAGTAATTTATTCCGCGCGGACAGAGCCACGGGCTAAAGTTAGTGTTGGAGTAATCTCATTTTGAAATTAATTGTAAAAAATACTATAGAAAATGCATTGGATAATTGCATTTTGCAATAAAACGTAGTGTTTCGTTTTCATAAATTTTGCATAAGCTAAGAAATCCCTTGGATGTGCATTTCGACACGTTTTCAGGTATTCTAATATTAAAGTGGTCTCGCGGACAAAGCTTGCTATAGCCATAGATTACTCCAAGGGGGGCTACCCAATGTGTCGTTCGATTGGCGATATCGCTGATAGAGTCGAGAAAAATGTATGAAACTGACAACGATACGAATATCGAAATCTTATCGAAATAAGTCATGTGCTTGTCTCATGTGTGATATCGTTGTCAGTTCTCAGTTCCATACTTTTTTGATATTTGCTATAGAATCGCTTCAGTAAAGTTTCACAATTTTATTTTCGCCTTTTTTTTTCTTTATATTATAAAGTGGCAAACGAGCAAGCGGCCACCTAGATTCGCTGAAATAGCGAAGCGACCGCTGCACATAAATATCCGCAATTGCAGATGCGTTGCCTACCCTTAATCTACGGAGACGCACAGCAAGAGGATAATTCCTGTTCCTATACGTCTCCTCTCCGCCATATCCACTTCCCCTTCCCATGATTGCCTTATAAGAAAAGAATAGGAAGGGAAAGTGGACTAAAATTGTAACTTATCTTTTCGTTTATTTCTCTCTAAAGCCGGTTACAAACGTTCAGTTTTTACTGCATAGTCGAACTGTACAGTGCCCAGCTTTGCTTACACGACACGAGTCCTAACAATATGATATTTTTTATTATCTTCTTATTATGCTAGTAATATAGTAAACACTTAAAACTCAACTTAATGAAGAAAAATGTAATTTCCTTAATAGGGTAAATTTGTTTAGAAGGCACAACGAATTTTGTCTTCGTAATTAAATTCACTAAGATTGTGGATCTTATCCTTTATTAAATGTTGTAATTTCAAAAGGGTGTAGAGTTTGTCAGATTTTCTCTTTAGTTAAAAGCTTTTGAGTAAAAAGACGATGGTTTTGAGGCTTTATTCTAATTACAAAGTCCATTGCGTCGACTATAGTAGTAGTTATATTTAGTACACTAGACATTATTTTTATAAAGGCGTTTTAATAATTTCTCGATCACAAGTTGACCCTCCAATGGTTACCTTTCGTTTCTTCTCTCAGTACAAATGATGTTTGAAGGCACATACGCAAGACAATAATTTCACCTTCGGTCGCAACTACGTTTCAACGGTACAACAAAACAATAGTGTGCACGAAAGTCGCACAGCGCCATCTAGTACAAAAATTATGAAACAAAATCATTTTTATTAATTTAATGAACCATTCTAGACTTTAATATGTTATGTTATTAACAAAAAAATGATTGTAATAACTAAAAGATTTTGTTTGACATTAAAACAATTCATAATAATATTAAGATACTTACAAAACATCCTATAACAAAACTTTATATATGACAACATTTGAAGATTGTTTTCGCTTTCTTTTTTTATATAGAATATTTTCATCTGGCAGATTGTTACTGCGAAATCTTGCCAAAAGCCGTTCCGTTACCGAAAATGGAAAAACTTTTGTATTGTACATTTCCTTATAAAGGATTAAGGTTTTTATTATCCTTCGAGTGTAAAGATGTTTCATACAAAAGCTGAAACTATTATTCGGGAACATTTTAAATGTATTCAAAATCATTTTACATTTTAATGCAAGCAAGAGTAGTACAACAGCAACGCTTTTAAGGATGCTATTCTTGAATAGTAAAATATATTTCGTGTTCACTCGATTATAAGTTTCAAGAAATCCTTTGTATTACATGGTTCTAGTAACTACACTTTTCCATATCTTCAAATAAATCTTTATAACTTTTTGGTGTAAACTGTAACTTCACAACGAATACTAATTATAATTATTCATATTTTTTATCATTAAGCGACACTAACATGTAAGACTTTCATATTGAATGACGTTTGATTTGACCATAAGTATTTTTTTCTTATACTATAAAGTGGCAAATGAGTAAGCAGCCACCTCGATTCACTGAAATAGCAAAGCGACCGCTGCCTATAGACATCTGCAATTGCAGATGCGTTGCTTACCCTTAATCTACGGAGGAGGAGACGCACAGAAAGATGATAATTCCTCTTCGTGTGCGTCCCCTCCCACGCCAAATCCTCTTTCCCTTCCCATCCTTTCCTTACCACACTCGTCAGACGAAACACTGAATAGTTTCCATTTGACTTACCGGACGAGCCGGCCAATTCGTGTGAAGATATTAAAGCGGGCTCTATCACTAGTAAAAGTCCTGGTACATAGAGTGCAAACGAATTTCGCACAGTCCATATTTATAGGTAAAACATTTACATTCAATTCTTTAATAAAGTTGATATTTTAAATGTTGAATAACAAAGAGGGAACCTCTCAACGGAAACACAAGTGGACCTTTGACCTATTCGTAATTGGAGCTATCAACACTGAAGTGACCTAACCGTACATTGTTAAGATACGAGTAGTTCAACAACGGTTCGAATAAAAGTTCCGAGATTTAGAGTGGGTACTATTATAAGAATTCGACAGATAAAATATAGAAAATCTTTTTAATTTAGTTATATTTCATGAACAGACCAGACCAATAGAAAAATTAAAAAAAAAAACAGTAAGTAATATGTATTTGATTTTGGATTAGTTTCACAAAGTAATATTTATACCCATAGCTGTAGAACAACGACCTTCTACCACATGATAACCAAATCAGGCATACGTTTTCTGATTTTTTTAAATAAGAAACGGGGGCAAACGGGAAGCGGGAACACCGAGGTGATCATCGACGCCCATGGACATCTGCAATACCAGAGGAACCACAGATGCGTTGCCGGCCTTTGAGGAGGTGATACGCTCGCTTCTTGAAGGACCCTAAAGCGTTGTTCGCATCAGGATAGTTTTCTAGTCGAGTAGCAAGTAGTATTTATCCGATCAAAGGATTTACTGCTGATCGGACTCGTTTAAGCCTAAACCTACGCACTAGGGTAGTAATTTAGTAACTAAACGTGTCCGAACAGCAATATTTTAGTAGAATATATTAGTAAATCCTTTGTTCGGATACTTGCTACTCGACTAAAATACTATCCTAGTGCGAACAAAGCTTTAGTCGTAGCGGTTTGGAAATACCGCCGAGGACAGACCATTCCACAGTGCGGCTGTGCGAGGCAAGAAGTTAGCATTAATTTGAAAATATGGCAATGGAGTCTTCCTTAAATAAAAGTGTTTTAACAGTGTTTGAAGCTCTAAGCAAACACGAAAAGGATGTTGATAAACAAACCACGATCAATTGGATTACTTAAAGATTGAAGTACAATTTGAAAGCCGATTCAAAATGTCGGTACGTAATAAAGTCCTCGGAATACAGTTAGAGGAGCGAGGGGAAAATTCGACTATGTAATTCCGTTCTGTGTTACTCAAACGGCCCGACGCCTTTGTGCAACTAATTGCGTCGGCACTGATTGTTCTGGCACACGGGACGGCCGCAGTAGGAAATGCTCTGTTTGCCGTATAATGCCACTATGGTACTGATCACTTTTGTACACTTGCCTGTTGAGAGTTTTTCAACGTTTAGCGAATAATTTTGTCCTACATTATACTAAAGTAGTGTAACATTTATAAGCCGACTTTCTGCTGCTCTCAGAGTTGTGTAATAGTCACTAAACGAGACCCTTAGTGTAGATTTGTAATGCTAAATTTACGCTTAGCTAATGAGACTGTGGTTTAAGTTAATTGTAGTAAATGTACTGGCAGAATTGAAAAAGGTATGCTTATATGGTTTGGACATGTTGAGAGGATAAATGAAGGCAGGTTAACGAATGAGATTTATGATGCGCAAGTGAGTGGAAGTGTTAGACGGGGTCGCCCGAGGCGGATTTATACCGGTCATATCGGGGAGTTGCTCAAGAAGGCCGGTATTTGGAGTACGCGTAACCGTCATGTATGCGTAGATGTATGAATGTAGAAGAAGCGAGAGAGGTGTGTCAGGATCGTGCCAAATGGAGGTCCGTTGTCTCTGCCTACCCCTCTGGGTTACGGGCGTGAGTTGTGTTGTTGTTGTCATAGTAAATATTTAACATAAAAACCATTGAAAAAATCGTTATTCAGGTTTTTTTTAGTGTAGCTTTTGCGTGAAAACTATTTACTTTTATATTATTTTTTGTGTATTGATTCAACGTTTTCTATTTAATGTTCAATAGAGATTTTATCAATCGTTTGATTCATCCGTGTTCCATGATCGAGTTTGATCGAAACGTTTCAATACCAAACATTCACTAAATAAAATACATCGAAGTTACAATATCCGATAACGCTTTTTAAAAGTTATCCTTACTTAGTATAAAACAATAAAGCTTTTTTATGTTTGTCCCTATGAATCTTTAAAACTACGCAACGGATTTTGATGCGTTTTAATAGATAGAGTGAATCATAAGGAAGGTTTTCATGTATAATACATTCACAATACAGTAGAGTAACGCTGATAATTTAGAGGTTTTTAATATAAATTCGTAAATTAACACATTTTTAGCGCTTTCGTTGGAAATCCTGTCCATTGTAGTAAATTATTGTTTAGTATCAGCATTATACCGATTTGTACCCGTGCGAAGCCGGGACGGGTCGCTAGTTTGTAATATAAAACAGCTAATATTCAATCCAGACAATGTATAGAGTCGTTATTTTTGCGGAAAATCTCTATAGCGCGATCTACATTACTTACAGCGCCATCTGTAATTTTACATTGCAAACTTCTTTAAATCGATAAGAATGACGTGCAAATTGATCATACGTTTAGGACTGAATTTATGTAAATACAAGGGCCCTTGATAGAACAACTAATTACTCGTAACAGTACGCCATGCTGCCTTCATCGGCGTAATTAATGGAGTTGGCAGTGTTTTGGAAACTTTAATAGATAACAAGCAACGAAATTACAGTTTGCAAGTGGAACTTTGGCGACGGCCTTTATGTAGTTTAACTTACACGAATACGTCTCTGAAACTAAGCAATTTCTTATCTATCTATTTAACAAATGTGTTTGAAATTATTGGATCAGAATAAGCAGTCACGA
The DNA here is from genome assembly GCA_013186455.1 of Papilio dardanus tibullus. NCBI lineage: Eukaryota > Metazoa > Arthropoda > Insecta > Lepidoptera > Papilionidae > Papilio > Papilio dardanus. The sequence continues at coordinate 586,810 of QDHC01001548.1, read as the reverse complement.
GAAATTAGATTTATGTGTCTTTGTTTATGGCGATAATTAAGTATTTTAAGTAATTTACATTAATCTACATTTGTAAAAAGAGTAGACGGAAATCTTAAATTCGACGCACAGCCAAAATTACTGGCTCTAGAAACTTGAAATTTTGTATAGAGGTTACTGTTACTACGTAGGTGTGCTCTAAGACAGGATTTTACGAAATTCGACCCCTAAAGGTCCGAATGAAGGTCCAAAGTTTAGTGAATTTAACAAAATTCTAAAAAAACTTTCTTTTGAACTTCTAAATTTCACGCGGAGTAAGTCGCGGGCGACAACTAGTTTACTAATATTACTATTACTAAGGGTTTGTTACGGACAAGTGGAAAAAAATATGCGTTTCATTAAAGCTCCGTTAAAGTAATTAGAAAACGTCCGATTCCCCCTTTTTCTATTAAAAACTCAATTAATAATCAACTTTATTTATTATCAGGGTTACACCTTAAGTCTTGATTTATAAGCAAGTCGAGAAATATTTCGAAAAACATAAATTTTCGGATAGGGAAATTAGTCCTTGTTTCCGAAAATAAAAATAATTAATTTAACCAAATCCAGAAATAACCGTTCAGTTTACTTTACAACTCTTTAATGAAAGAATAAATAAACAAATTAAACGAAATTCAAATTTATATGGACATACGAAATGGACAGAAAATTGCATAAAAAGATCTTAGGAAGCCGACATAATTTAGTTTCACTAAAACCGGCTACACGCGTTCAGTTTTAACTGTACAGTTACTACAGTTAAAACTAACGTTCACACGTCAATTTGAACTGCAAAATCGAACTCTACAGTACTCAGTTTTGCCTACAGACGTCAGTTTTAAATGCGCTGTCGAACTGTACAGTTAAAACTGAGCTTCTGTAGCCGGATTTATGCCCACCGAGTCAGATTATCGGTTAGTCTTCTCGGTCTATAATTCTAAAATATCTGATTGAGGAATTTCCTAATATTAATTTTTCGGTTTCGTCATGTTCGCGACATTGTTTAACAAGTATACAATGTAAGCAACCTTACTTTGTTTATCTAAGCGAAACTTCAAACTTCAGCAATGGATAGGTCCACCGCAGGTGTTTTGAAGTCGTCAACAACTTTGTAAGAAACTGATGCAACGTTGACTACGTACTTCCACATACCATGTTAAAGTAAATTAAAATTTAGACAATTTTATATATATTAAATCCTGTACCGTTTAGTGTTTAATAAGGATGAATCTCAGCGTAGATTTCGTATGAGAAATATCCACTAAACTACCACTTACATAACCTTAAGTAATCGGTAAAGCCTTGTTCGCACCAGGATAGTATTTTAGTCGAGTAGCAAGTAGCATTTATCCGAACAAAGGATTTACTACTGTTCGGACTCGTTTAAGCCTAAACCTACGCACTAGGGTAGTAATTTAGTAACTAAACGTCTCCGAACAGCAACATTTTAGTAGAATAGAATAGTAAATCATTTGTTCGGATACTTGCTACTTGCTACTCGACTAAAATACTTTTCTAGTGTGTACAAGGTATAAATGACAGTGATTATTGGTGTAAGTGATCAAAATCTGTAACACTTACGAAAGAATACGTCGAAATAAAGTTACGAACGTTTAAACAAATATAATATAGGATGATGTGAAATTAACGCGCTACTGATTTTTACACATCGTGTAGTCAAAGGAAGCCGACGCCATTTCCTCCACTTCCTTCGCTCGCACTGCAAAGCACTTGTCACAATCCGTCTTCTTACAAAATGTTGCCTCGCGCAGACAGTTTTAATTGACTTCTAAAAGCAACTTCCGATGTTTTTCCCCATCGGGAAGTGTGGGAGGTAATGTATGTGAGTTTTAAAAAGTTTTATCTTAAACATAAGGATATTTAGAGTTTAAAAATAAATTATTATTTAAAAGATTTTACATTCTCACTTTCTTTTATTAAGATAAGAATCGATAAAGTATAAAAATCTACATTATATTTTCCCAAAACCTAAAAACGCCGTAACTGGTACTTAAGCCATTTTAAGAAACAATTAAACAATGTATACTAGTGTAACTACTGAGTCTGATATTAATAAATTACTTTCGCAGTTGAAATTATTTCAAAAGTGTCAGTATCAGTTATAAAATATCCTTATAATTGATGTACTTATTTATAAATCACAATTAACATTGTAAATGTAATAATAAGTCAGTGTAAAGGGATTTGTGCGCTAGTGAAGCAAACGTTAACAAGAGTCGGGAGACATTAGGCAGGTGTAACTGCTGCCTGGATTACCTCCAGACTAATGGCTGCTGCGGGGATCAGTGACTCTAATGAGCCCTTCTATTCTACACCGAGTTAAATCTACATTACTCGATTAATGAAGCTTAAATGTTGCTACTTAACCTGTTTCTTACTGTCTGTGATTACTTAAAGAGTTCCTTAGCGCGATAAATAAAGGACAGGTTTATAGGTTATACCTTCATATAGACGAGTGGGTGATAATAGAGTCCTTAAATCTATATTTTACAGGCTTTTGTTTCGAAAATTTCCACCAATCCCGTAAAGTAGTCATAAAGACGCAAAATCCCATTAAAAGCGATGCAGTCAACGTTAAAATTATCCGCATAATTAACAACCTGCATCCTCACCTATGCAAAATTGTCAGAGGACACATTTAATAGCTCCTAAAGCCGTACACACAATATGCATTACAAGAGATAATAGAACTGGCCGCGTTCCAAACGGCCGCGCAGCCCCGCCGATGACGGCTCGCCGGATTAACCAATGTTGTTTGCACTTCGTTCTTTATACGTTGTACATCGAAACACTGCGCCATCTAGCGCTTTATTAGCAAATCTTACTAAGAAAGTACGTGCATTTATGATTTCGTAACAGGTCTTGTCATATGAAGATAAAACCAGGTCTATTGGGCGATCTCAAATGTTATTTTGTGATAAATAGTTCTGTATAATATTAAAGTCAGTTACGAAGTTTTAAGACGTTAATATCGTTTAATGTAATTTATAGCAGTGATTTTGTTTTAAAATATTAAACGTATAAAATGACTCATAATTAAAAATAGCACAGTGCTAATATTGTAACATACTATATATTAAAATGTTTATACAATCTAGAAAACGAGATACAAAAATAATTTAGAAAATTGGGCATACATTTTTTTTGTAAATTTATTTTTCCTTGCTAATATTTACGGACGATGTAATTACGTATCAGTAGAAGGTTACTCCGCACAAAAAGAAATTGGCTGAGCGGATAAATCATTTTTCAGGTGAAATACGATCGCATAAAGCGTTTCCGAAAGCAATTAGTTGCCGTAACGACCGCGAAGGAAGGACACGAAAATATACGCATATTATACGCAGTGGTGACTCTATTCTAGTGATATAAAAACTATTAACTTATTTTTAAGAACAACTAAATCATCTTATATTTAAAGTAACTGAATTGAAATTATTTAAATTTTCGTGATACATTATAATGAACTAATTAAAAGCGGTTACGTACGCGTACAGTTAGCCCAGATTCGGCACCGACTAGACTTAGACTCGTTAAGTGACCACGAATCCTAGCTAATTATCCTTCAGAAGTACGAGTATCTTGGATGGTTCTGTAACTAGTTCACGAGGAAAGTGTAAAAGATTTAAAAGTAAAAGTGATATTCATTTGTAGAAAAATATTAAAAATTCAGAGCGCTTCTTAAGCGTATTGCGTTAGACTTAATAAAAATAAATATTGTAAGAGAAACAGCGAAGGTTTACGATATCCCTGTAATAATTTAATGCTATTCGGTCGCGGATTAGGTATTTATATAGATACGGAAAGGTGGGATGGTGGCTTGTTATTTTATGACCCAATAACTATAGATCGGTTTACGGGTGGTTAGAATCTAATGTCTGGAACATTAGTTACGTATTGGATATTGAGAATAATAAATATTATTGACTAGACGTGATAATGTTTAGTTCGCACGGCGGGAATACGTTGGATTCGGAAAGCGGAGGACTTCATTCTGTAGAAGGCATTGGTAAAGGCGTATGTCCAGCAGTGGACAGAAAGAGGCTAATGACGGTGATGATGATGTGGTAATTTTGGAACGTTCTGTTAGGCTGGCGGCACTCTGGGTCTTTTTAAAAAAAGGGAAATAAAAGACCCTTCTAATTCTAACACTTATATTAGACAACTTTATAAAGACTAACTTAACTTTATAGGAGGGAGTTGGCCTCCAGACCCGAGGAGTAATTGCTTAAGACTGATTAATTGAAATCGATTTGGTATAAAGTAAACTAATTTTGATGACGTAAATGGAAAAAGCAACTAAGTGCTGACTTTAGTGGAAAAATGCGTTGGACTATAGAAATGCCTGACACAGCAGGTTGTGGCAAGTAAATGGGGTTATAACAGTTCGATTGAGAATTTGCACTAAATGTTGCTTAATATTGAAATTTATTTTAGGAACGTCTTGAACTACTGTAAAAAGTTACGACGTAAACAGTCTTAACTACAATGACAATGGACAGGAAGATTGATATAACGGGTAACCGATAGGCCCAATAAAATAAATTAGAACCACTGGCATATATCGAAGAATTACATGCTCAAGACATTTTAGTACTTATACCCAAATTGTAGAGGCATTGAACGAGTTGATAAATATTTATAATCAAAATTGATATTAAAATGAATTCCTCGAACACGTCGAAATGTAATTTAAATAATGCACATAAAATACTAATAAAAGCATGTGAAATATCACGTTATAAAAGTTATTTTAATAATTACGAGATGAAATGCATGAAAAATTTTAATTCGCCGCTGAAGTAAATTTGATCTACGTTTACAGTATAATAAATTCTCGACTATACTGTTAACACGTTCGCTTTTAATGAATTAAAACTCAGACTAGCTGTGGCATGTGTTAGGAATTTCGCAGAAATTCAATAAAGTGCAAAGAGCGGTCTTTTACCTCCAGTGCTAGGTGGAATATAATAAAAATTATAGCTGCCATAGATCAGAAAAGATTTAGACGTGGCGAAATATTTCACACAATATAAAATGTACAAAATAAAAATTAAACTTCTCAAAACCTTATTTTTAAGCTTAGTTATAACATTGATTCAATATTCACGTTATCATATTTTTTTGCATAAAATATTTATTTTGTATTATGTAGATACAAAGTTCTTCGATGGAATATAAAACTGTCTTTATTTATAAAAAATAATCTGATACGAAGTTTGAAAATTTTTATACGTAATATCAGAGAAGAATACACTTCAAATTTAATTTTCTAATACAATAAAGTATACAGTCTAACGTTTAAGCTTTAATATAATTTTCTCTACACTTTCCTTTTATAAATTAAAAGCAATATGTGCTTAAACATAATAGAATTTAAGCTGAACGCAACAATCTGCAGCGCTGCAAGTTCCAGACCTAACTTTAATTAACTACCATAGCGAGGTATTTCTTCATTATATAGAAAATCTGCAGCATGCAGAGACATTATTAGAACAATATTACCCTTATTTGCTGTTTAGAAAAGCACTTTTAGTATTATGTTGATGTTCTTTTATTATAGAGAACAATCTTCTTCTTGTTTAACAAATGACAATCTACGGTGTTCATGAAACGTGTTTTTAGTATCGCCTGAGGAAGTCTTTAGTAAAACTTATTGCTGGAAAAACATCGTTAAAGAGTTCCCTTGTTTTTATATTAAAAATCAATATTAAAAAGTCTTCTTGTAGTTACAAACAAAACCATATTTAAGCTCCGACGTAAAACGGTGTAAGTGGACAGTATAGAACAGCAAAATGTAAACGTTCAAACAGTCTGTAAAATGTACAATGCAATTTTGTTTTCCTAATGCCGACCCGAAATCTACGATTATGGGATTTACGGACACGGCTCTAGTGTCGGACTTAATTTGAAAATATGAGAATGATAGCTTAATTGCCAACTAAATAAGGCTCTATATCTGCAATAAATTGCAACCGGGATCCGCAATGTTATTTGTTAGCTGTTTACTTAATCCCGTAACAGATTGCCTTTTAGCTTTCGCTTGGATAATAAAGCAAATCTATTGTTATGCTTCATATTGTAATTGTGTAAATAAAGATGTTAAATACAATAGATAGACAGGGCGTCCAGAATTGAAATTAAATGTACTGAAAATGTATAGAACATAGTAAGTAATGTAAATAGTAAAGGATAGATTTTATTGAACTATTTCTATAAAAAAATATATAGCTAATAATTTAAAAAAAATCATGTATTTTAAGTCTTGTTTGCATTAGGATGGTATTTTAGTCGAGTACCAATCCGAACAAAGGATTTAATAATCTACTCTACTAAAATGTTGCTGTTCGGACACGCTTAGTTACTATATTACCTGCTATTCGACTAAAATACTATTCTGGTGTGTTCTAGGCTTTAGTAAAGCGTAGTTATAAAAACTTGTACCGTTCACAAAAGGAACTGTAAATCGTATCGTTTAAGTTTAAACAGAACTCGGTCGCCGCCTACTCCGTGTAGCTGAGACTTGCCCCTAAAGCCGTAACTTAACTAAGTTATAAATCAAAAGAAAGACCGAATAGGCTAATAAAATGTGAATAGACTACACCGGCAGTACGGGCGCCGTAAAACATTTAGGCACTTTATAGGGTCAAAGAGTTTACCTTTTTTTACCAACGGTACTTTATCGATAGGGCTGTCGATATTATTATAATAACAAATAGACAATGTTGACAACCCTATCGGATATCTACATTCTTTTAATAATATTAAAAAGTGGCCAACCTTGATTCATTGAAATAGCGAAGCGACCGCTGCCCATAGACATCTGTAATTGCAGATGCGTTGCTTACCCTTAATCAATGGAGGAGGAGACGCACATCAAGAGGATAATTCCCCTTCCTATACGTCCCTTCCCCGCCAAATCCATTTCCCCTTCCCATCATTTCCTTATAAGAAAACGATAAGGAAGGGAAAGTGAACTAAAATAATATTAAATATTAGCTGCTGTGCGCGACTTCGTGCGCGTGGAATTAAATAACCTATGTTATTTGCCTATGTTATTTGGGAATAATGTAGCTTTGTAATGATAAAAGAATTTTTGAAATCGGCCCAGTGCTTCTTGAGTTATTTAAATACAAACAAAAATACAAAAATTCAAAAATACACAGTTTCTCTCTTTATAATATTAGTATAGATAACAATGGGTTCTGACTTTTGATTGCTAACACAATTCTATTTGTAAAATTGGCAGGAGTTCCGTTGACACGAACATGTTTTTTTTTAATATTACGAGTACGTTATTTGTAAACTGTTTTTATTTTTTCATAATTGAACTTGAAATTTTGTTTAACGTAGCTCAAATGATGGGACGATTCTGCAATCAATGTCACTATACTAAAATGAATGGACACATTTTAATAATAGTAAAGTTTATGTTGCTTACAAAATTTATTATCACAGCGTCTATTAAAAGCGTAAAACGGAAAGGATTTTGTTGCAACGTAATTGTAATTGATTTTTTTTAATGTCGAAATGAACGTGGAACCATTTTTATAGCTTTGTTTTATTACTATTTAAAGTTTTAATGAAGTGAATTTATTGAAACAGTGGAACTAAATTAAGGTTAATTGTTTAAATCGAATAATCGAATTGAATTCTTTTGATTACACTTAGGGCATTTTAGTTTGTAAAAAAAATTCACTCCTACACCGTTTTTATATAAATAGAGGTTGGATACCCCTTCCCACTTGACGGATGAAGTGGTATGCCGGAAGGGGAATTATGTCCCTTCTGTATGTCTCTTCTATGCATTTAAAATATGTAACGTCTATGGAATCTTTCGACTCTCAGATGTAACGGTCATTTCGCTATTCTTGCGAAGTAAATATCAGCTTATTGAAATACTAGTGGTCACCCGCGACTTCACCCGCGTGGAACCTATATATTATAAATAAATTAAAATTAAAATAAATAAATATTAAATAAATTAAATTTAAAATAGTAAAATCAGGTTGCTCCATACAAATTTTTAACCATTTCGGTCCCCAAGGGGTTGAATTTCTTAACATCCTTTCTTACCGGATGCCTACTCATAACTTAGGTCTTCAAGCAAAGAGCGTACTCCTCTCTCAAAGACCGGCAACATATCAGTGGGTCGTATAGCCGTTGCAGATGTCCATGGGCATCGGACCAATTAAATTAGTTGATCCGCTGCTCGTTTGCCCCTTTTTCTATAAAAAAAAACAACTGCATGCATGGTTGTGCGTTGATAGATCACTATGTCAGTCAGTCAGTCAGTCAGTCACTTTTGAGTTTTATATATTAAGATTACAAAGCAAAGTTTCTATTAAAAAAACAATGCTAAAATTGTACACTAAAACGAGTTAAACTAATTATAACCAACGGTCATAAAACAAATGAAATCTACATATCAAATAACATGGTGGATCATTTTATTAAATTATAATTTGGGCGTGTACGCTTCGGGCTACTTTGTATCAAATATTCATTTCCCGGTAATAAATAAACAAACACATTCAAACATAACTGTGTTCATTTGGTTTAGCTATTGTCTAGTCTACGAATTATCGAGTGGTTAAATGTAACATCCTTTTGTAGTCAAATGTTATAACGTAGCTATAACTAAACTAATAATTTAGTACTGTTTTTAAAGAGAAATCGGACATTTAAATAAATATAAAACACTAGGCTGTTGTGTGCGACTTCGTACGCGTGGAATTAAAAAAATAGAGCCTATTTTACTCGGGGATAATGTAGGTATCTAATGGTGAAAGAATTTTTGAAATCGGCCCAGTAGTTCTTGAGTTATTTCAATACATTCAAAAATTCAAAGTTTTCCTCTTTATAATATTAGTATAGCCTAAAATTTGTCATTGGAGAAGAAAGTATAAAAACTAAACCTGTTAAAAAAGGAAGATCTTTTAAGACATTCTTTTTATCTTTTAAAAATGTACGAGTAATAAGAAAGATGTTATAGTAAAACTGTAACTGTGTTTATAAAAGTTATTTTATTTAATTTAAACACCTGCCTAGCTTATCTTAATACAATTTCTAATTTGTAATTTGTAACCGCGTATATCAGCGTATCTGACAACATGCAATAAAAAACCTTGCCTAACATTTTATTAATAGACAAACTATAATTAAAAAGTCGTGGATAGAGACGTTACTTTCACAATTGTTATGTTAGAAATATAAATTATAAAGTGGGCGTGATTTGTTGCCTTTAATAGTAGGTTAGAAGGCGTCTCAGGTAAACTGCCCGATACGCTACTGTACAAAATTATTATTATAAATACTTATGTTAAACGCATGTCATAATGTTTAACAGTTAATTGTTAACAAAGAAATAAGAATTTGTGAAATGGTAATTCTTATCGTCCAGTAATAAAAATTTAGAGATGTGCAAACGTACTCAGCAAGCGATACTTAAACAAAAAACAAAAAAGGTTTCTTAACTGCCACTCTTATAGACCATTGATTATTAACTTGATCTTGATTGATTACTAAATAGGTTAAAGTATGTTAAGTAAGCCGGCTATAGTCGTTCAATTTTTTTAACATATACGCGTCAATTTGAAATGCACAGTCTTACTGCACAGTTCTCAGTTTTGTGTTCACACGTCAGTTTTAACTGCGCAGTCGAACTGTACAATTAAAACTAAACGTCTGTAGCCGGCTTTACATTTGTCGAAGAAGGAGAAAATTCAAGGAAATAATTTTAAAGTGTCCTAAGTGTACAAGTGTCATACACACTTACGACACTTTACGTGGAACGTTACGAAATGCCTCGGGCAGTTCGAACTACCAGAGATTGCCTGCATTCTTTTCTGCACTGTTGAGATGAAATGTTCAGTTACGTGTCCAAGACATTTCCTATTGCACTTTTGTTGACGCCTCTCGGTTCCAATAAGCTGGTAGCTTTTTATTTGTTCAAAATAAATGTACTAGTATTTAAGAAGGCTTAATGGAAAGATTTAAAATTAATGATCAAGGGTTTAAAATTATGAAGATTCTTCACACCGTATTTTTTTACGAAAGCCACAAAAAATCTGTAATTCATCAATACTGTTTTCTTCACATTTTAAAGTGGTAAATGAGCTGGCGGTCACGTGGATTAGCTGAAATAGCGACAGATGCCCATAATCATCTGCAATTGTAAAATACGGTTCTAACTTTCATCGACTCCGAAGGAGATTCCAGAAACGGAATTTTACCCTTCCTTTTCTTCCCTTACACTGGCAAACCATTCCCTTCCTATCATTTCCTACATTCTAAATTACAATGGTATTATTTACCGTAAATGCAAAATAAACATTTCATATCCCGCAACTCTGATATTTCCGAGCAAAATTCTATATTCGAAAATATCAAAACATCTCGAAATTACTCTCAATATGGATCCTTTGCATATTTTAGACTAAACGAATATTTTAAGTATCTTTCAGTCGACAAATATTCGAACGGAAACATACTCTTACTTTGTACAAAGAATGTAATCCTAAGTATAGAGCCAAGGAAAGGCGGTTTATTTGAAGAATTCGAAATGCCTGAAATAGTTGAAAGATTTTGTCGCTATACGATAGGTCTTATTTCTTCATTCCTATCAAACTATAGCAATATCATATTTATTTAATACGAAATAGAGATGAATTTCGTTTGCACGTTTAAAAGTAAAAGATGCGGTTGCGCTGTAAACTCAATATATTTGATCTGAATTCGTTCAATTCCGTGACTTTATTCCTGTTTTTACCGGTATATAAAGTTTCGTTGTAAATATTTAGTTTAGAAATGTTATACTCGTATTGCGAAATATTTTGGTTATAAATTCTATGAAACAGTTATTTACGCTTGAATTTAACGTTTACTAATTCCGCACATTGAGGAATTTTATTAAAATTATGTTATTTTATTATTGTACTTTATTTATTTTAAAACGGCTAAAAACTCACGTGTATTTCTTGACGGTGCCGTCTAGTTTCGGACTCTTCAGGAGTCCATAATCATCACCATGAGTTTAGCCGTTTTAAATAACTAAAGTATATTAATGTCTGACGAAAGTTCTAACAGTGTGATCGGTATTTATTGGTTTGAGCAACAACCAATTAATCGGATACAGTATCAGAAAGGTTACTCAAGCTTTATTATTGATTTCTCTAACTTTATCTTTGCTGAGCATTACCTTTAGTTAAGTAAGATAAATAAATAAAAAAACAAACATGTTTATTTCAATCTTTTTCTTAATTTCGATTTTATTTTATTCTCTTTACGCTCTAAGACTAACATTTTCTTCTGCGTAGCTTATATCTTCTTAAAAGGTAAGGAAAATGTAACAACTACTATATAAATAAGTTAAGCAACCAGCGTTTTACATTCGTTTGAAAATACTTCCAACAAGATTTTTCCATATTCCGCCTTTGAATATTTTACATTGCAAGATGAGCTTACTTATAAGACAAGGATATTTTTATCAACAATGTCTCAAGAGGCAAAATATCAACTATTCTATTCTTAAGTCAAGTTGTAATAGATCAACGTACTGCAATGCATTAACGAAATAGTAATACAGTCGAAACTGCGATATTTGTCTCGCTTAAAGATGTTTTATGGTTATGAATGTTGTCCTCTCGGACCGGAGAATGATTATCGCTTATATAGGTTTCTCGCTAATACAGGTTCGACTGTACATAAAAGTAGACTTGAAGATGACGGTGACCACTTATCAAGCAATGACTTCTTGACAGAATAAATAATTACAACCAATGACTCGTTTAACACACTCTGACCCGGTGCACCATGACATCGATGACAAGCTTATAGCCCTAATATGCATAATGAATATTCGAAAAAGTGGCAGCCCTAATTGCAAACAGTACATGGAGATTCAATAACAAACTTAACTTTAGTAAGGTTTATAGAGGCCGAATTTTCAAACGCGTACTCAAATACATAGAGCGTCTTACATAAACTCCAAATTCTACGGCGATCTCGTTTAATTTCGACACCACCTAGATTTTAAGGGACGCTTAAATTTGAGTGGCGTTTGACAATTCGACAGTCAATTGTTTGTGTCGTTTTCTAAATGAGAATTCTTTGATAAGTAGATACTTTAACATTTAAAGCGAAAGCTTTAAAAACGATAGCTTTTCCAGTTTGCAGTAACTAAATTAAAGCTATTTATTATTTACACGAGCGGTACGGTTTAGAATGCGTTACAAAAGCAACTAATGATGTGAAATATGTCGATATTTTGATATCGATAATTTCCATTTAATAAACTTTTACTTGGCCTCCGACACAAGAGAACGCCAACGTCGCCTATCTTGCGCTTATCTTGAGTAAGTAAGTAAACTTTTACTTATAATTTTTATTTTTTATGACTAAAGTAAATTGAAACTTTTTTATTTTTATTTGTTTTCATAAACTATATATTTTTTAAAAGACAGTATGAGTATAGTCTTTTCAGTCTCGTTTAGTTTATTTGAAAATATTTCAAAATGTTACGCACCATTTATTTTTATTACAAATTCACTTTTAAAGTATTGCGGACACCTCTATTGTTAGAGCTTAGATACTTGTTTTATAAACACTAGTCAAGACAATAAAATACATTAACACTAAAGTAACTTGAGAAATGTAATTTTATTTTCATTTTATAACAATCCACTAACTCTACTTTAGTAAATTATAGCTCGGTATACTGTAAATAATATTAAAGCTGTAAAAGTTACATTAAGACGCTGAGTAAGTATATAGCTCATAACAGTGACATGTTACATTTTATAACAGTGAAGCGTTAACTCAAGGGAAATTAGACGGAGTTTACAGCTCGGTCGTTACAACTTTGAATTGTTAGTTCGAAATTTAATCGTTCAATACCCGAAGGACGTTGAAAGTTGTTGAACGAATGTGAGAATTGATGTATATTCAATTATCGTGTGATTGGAGTAGAATTGATGACATCTTGATAGAAATTGTTATCAAAATTGATACATCAAACTTTAATAACTGCTATATTTTTCTTTATTTAACAGTTTGACTTTATAATTTAAATCAGCACTGACCTACATTTCCTATTTCCAAATAAAGTTAAGAACGTTTTTATCATCTCGTTATTTTATACATTCAATACAATTTGATGGAATACAACAATAAAATCAAGTCAATGAAGGGAATGCAATGAAAAGACCTAGATGTAATTGTCGTAGTTCGACCCATGATTGGCTCCATTTTCCGCAACTAAACGACCAGCGCGTATTTTGCGTGACTACACACATATCTTTGAATTTCTTCTCCGATATGTGTAGGTTGCATCACGATGTTTTCCTTCACCGTAGGGCGTCGGGTGAATATGTACAAACTAGATGTAATTAAAAGAACATCGATATAAATTACTGTCGATACCACGGTACATCACTGAGCTTAGCTGTCGGTACGTGAGCCAACATTTACACTGGCGTGTACCGTATGCAGCGTACGTGGCTGAGCATTGTGTCGCGAGGGCTGGGATATACCGTATTGTTGTTATCGACGATAACAATGAACGTGACTTTCGCATACTTTCCTTAAACATTGTATACAAATTATAATGTATTTTTAAGTTACTCTCAAAAATTGGCTTGATTAGAACTTAGATATAAAAGGCCGGTCACATAGCGTACAGCGTTCGGCTTCAGAAGTGAGAAGTGTTAGTAAAGGAAGATTTGGATCAGAATTTTGTAAGATATCTTACTTATTAGAATAAATGCGAAACTTACAATTTCAAGGTATTTCAGAAACGGCTTGACCGTTTCTGGTACAAATTTCACAGATTTAGATCACAGTCTGGAAGAATACATGGGACGGAGAGAGTCATAAGTGACAGCTTATTCTTAATAATATAGAATATTGATGTGAAAGTAAGTCTTTAGAACACTTGATAAAGTAATGAGAACTGAGCAAAGTCAACACAGGAGACAGGTGAACTTATTTAATTGTCGCCGGACCTCAGAGGATATTCAGTAACTTCCGTTACAAACTAGATTCAATTAAATCCAAGTTTAGAAACTGGGAATTGACTAACTTTGTTCTTGAACTAGGTATCTCGGTTCAATAAATAATATCATTAAATTTACTTTTGAAAACATTTTTAATTTATTAATTCTATAAAGACAAGATGGTAATGGGATTAAATGTAGATGACTACAAAGGTAAGGGAGAACAAACGAAAGTATGGATAGATAGAGAAGAGGATATGCGAAGAGAGTAGATTCAGATATGAGACTTGATAGAGTTATATGTAGGCGTAATACATAATGTGCTGAACCTCCTTGGTGCAAATAACAGCGTGATATTGACGATTCTTCAACGCCTGTGCTACGTATAAATAATTTAATAAAAAAAATACCGGCTTAGCGTAAGCAAAGTAATTACAGTCTTTGGATATAATAAGCTTCTCAAGAGTAATTATTTATTAAACAAAATTACTTCGTGATAATGTGACTTAATCAGAAAAATCAGCTGGAAATTGTAACTCACTACAGAAGTATCAGTCACAGATGAAATAACTGATGCCCTGCATAACACCTATATCAGTTGGGCCACGAAACGAGCGTTTACCTTCTGTAGATTTGTTAATAACCAGCTTAGTAATCATCCTAGGATGATTAAGAAAAATGCAAAAAAGAGTTCTTCGTTTTTTAAAGTCGATTGTTAGTTTTTCCTCATTTATTGTTTCAAACAAGTTATGTTTAATCAAAAATTGTCTTTGCGTTTAATATTCTTTAAATCGTATTAATAATACTTGTGCTATAATTTTAAAATCTCCAACATCATGAACTCTGTGATTGCATATTTCTTTTAAATCTATCATCTCTTTAAGTTCTTCTTCTACATTTTTCAAAATAAAAATACGTTCTGCAAATATAGAATAAGTAAACTGTTTAGTAATATTTTAATTTTGTAATTTATCGATTCTATAGCTCAACGATCAAAATGATTGATGTCCGGAATAATCCAACACGGGCGTCGGCGCTCGCGCATAGCCGATACGATCACGTCACTCCGAATTACAGATGTAATTGTCGGGTATCAACGACTGACGGTTCGGACAGTTTTGATATTTGTAACCGATTTCCGCTTCACTTGTTCTATTTACTACTATATTTTAATGTTAGTAGAATTCAATTTGATAATGTGACATAATAATTTGTTTCATTGTTTTTTGGGTTGTCTATGTTAAATTCCTTTAATGTTTTTGACTTAAAGAAGCATCTATATAGCGTAAGTCTACAGTTATTATAGTAACTTGACTAAAATCTTCTGTCCTTCTCTCTATCATTATCCTCCTTTCCTTATCCTACTTTCATAAGGTCGGCGCATTCCAGGTTTTGGTCCTCCGCGTTACCTCCCGTCATCTCAGTCATCACTTCTTGATCACCTGTTACACATCTTACCATCTCTAGGTTATGTTGGATTATGAAATTATAATTATGATCAATGAATTCAAATAATCATACCTACGTACGTTAATAAACACGTACGAAATGGAGAAAGCAGAATCCGAAATAACGCCAATAATAAAAAAGGATAAAGGCAATAAATATATCGCTCGTAAAACATGCAATATTATTAAGCGGCTTTCGTATTATAGCAATATTTAACGTATATTGTTTTCTCGAATTCGCCGGTGACCATTAAGGGGAGATCATAACGCTACCTTTCGTAAATAAGATTTGCAATGAGATCGCTATCACGCTTGCTTCAAATGGAATTAGAGTTTGTATTATTTTAACCAAAGCGAAAAAAAACTACATCACAAAAGCACTCGTTTATTACTCAGAGACGCCTTTTTCAGAATCCAGATTGCCATAATAATCGCCGACCTCCGGAAGGAGATGACACGTTAAGCAGAAGAAGAAAAACTTATGAAACTAATATATTGTCTCGTTCTCTTTCTTTTACTTACCATAATTAGTATTTTATTAGTTTCATTTAATTAGATAATTACTATTTTGAATGTATTTATCTATTCGTCTTATCACTGTAATTTATCTGTCCTCTAGTTCAAAACTGGCGTTCTTTTAATGGCCTTTTATAGAAGGAAACCATCGTGAATCTTGATGTATCTTACTCATATCTGCGAAGAAATTCAAAGATAAGTGTGAAGTCTATCAAGTCGTTTGACTATGGCCTAGTTACCCCTAGCTTAAGATAGCCTCCAGGCTGATGATTATGATAACGAGTAAATCAATAAAAAGCATTGTCTATGTATAATCCTTTCATCTCATGATTAGTTAAAAGGAGTGTGATGTTTGATAATTAATCTATTAATAAATATTTTAGAAGAATCTATCTCCATGCAAACAGTACCTCATATATCGACCCCAATATTGAGTGGGCTATTCTAAGCGTAAATATTACCGGGCCCGTACCTCAGCCGGCCGTAAACTTAACGTAAACGTGACGTAAACCGAAATCGGGCCGATCGAGCCTCCGAGTACATTCGAGGTTTATGACCCTTGAAGTGCGGTTGGTGCTGGATGAAAGAAGTTTTCTTATAAAAGGCTTTTTTAATAAGATTAGTTGAGACAACTTGAAAGATGTGATATTAAAGCAAAATCATTAAAACACGAAAGCTACTGAAGTCATTTAGTAAATAAAAAAATAGTTAATCTCAAGCAAATAATGGCACAAACTAAAGTTTAAATAATTAGCTATTGTTCGCGACTTTGTCTGCGCGGAATTAAAAAATATAGCATATTTTACACGAGGATAATGTAGCTTTCTAATGGTGAAAGATTTTTTGAAATGGGCCAAGTAGTTATTGACTTATTTCAATAAATAGTAAAAAATCTTTATAATATTAGTATAAAGAGAGATATATATTTTAAAATTTTGCCAATTCTAGAAATGTTTCTATCTATTTAAAGAATCTCGAATCTAGATGACGATAAATAAAAAGATACTCAAGTGACCTGAATTTCGAAATTCAAAAGTCAACCGTCGCGTCGACCGGAAATGAAGGAGCTCACAGCTTCTGATACCGATCTGATGGAACCAGCGGTCCACGCCTTTGTGACTTCCAATTTCAAATCTCACGCTCTGCTCGACGATATCTTTGAAAATACGAAATGATATTTCGATACACAATCTTTAAAACAGTATTTTTGTAGTACTTTCTATTTAATTAATGGATATGTGCAATTTAATTTTTATGATCTCTTTAGCATAAGTATTAAGTTCAGTATGCAACTTAGTTTTTTTTCCATGAAATGGTACTTATTGAGGTAAACCTTTTAAGATTCTACAGAACGACGTCATTTCATTATCGTTTTGTAAAGCTCTAATAGGTTAGTTGGTGCTATTATTTTATTTCTTTTACATTTTTTTAAAGTTTAGCAATGATTTTGTTTATGACTAAATATTTCGGAAATCTTCATTTCTGAGACATCACTGATATGTGTTACAATGACTGTTATACTAAAATACCCACTAGTAAAATTTTAAACTTTATCACTTAACTTTTAGAATTCAATTTCGAGTGTAGTATGAAATCGATTCCATTATCGAATACTAGCACTCGAACGATTTTCAATATAGCACTATCTACTTGTATCATCTTTTAAAATGGAATGAACGTTTAAGTAACATTTCTCTAGTATACAATGTCTATTTCACTTTGCAGTAAACTAAAATTCACAAAAGCTATATGTATTTGTAGTAAGTGTCCTATATGTTCTACATCTACAATTACAGCGAGATACGATAAGCAGTTTCAGAGATACCTGCAAACAAACATTCATCCCTCAATCGTAACTTTCCCATTTATAATATTAGTAAAAAGTAAGATCAACATAATTGTGTTTAAACAAGTGAGCGTTGCTAGCATACAAGAATAACACAGAGCTATCTCTTTATTGAAGAAAAATCAGTTAGACGTTCAATTGTTGTAGACAGTTACACAAGTCCCTCGACACCTCATTCGGGACATGTGTAGTTTTGTCAAGAAAAGGAACCTTTTTTCACTATAACTTAAGTGCAGCTAAGCTAAGGTAAATTAGATTATAGAATGTCTGCAAGGCTTTCACACGACTGCGGGCGACATGCCTTATTGAGCAAGCCGGTACGAATTTTGAGCAACAAAAGTAACAAGTTGCTCGACTTGGAGTAGTTAGTGGGCTTAACTGACTGCTCCATTCTTTGTCTTATAATGATTACTTAGATGATCCCTTAGTGTTGATGTGTCTTGCTAAATTTTTCCACAGCAAGGTCTTCTTTAGCGACTTTAAATACTGCATTTAAAGTAATGTCATGATACATTTTTTTGTTACTATTTAATTTGAACTGAACATGATTTTAATTCTTAAAAGACTTTTAATTCAGGACGAAGTGGAAAATTCCACGTTTTTTGTACCGGTTACCAATTATGTAGGATGTGGGCGAGACACCCCGTCATTGTAGCACACGGGGCAAATTTAATACACCATCTGTCCATTTATAAGTGCCTCGGTATGAACGAAATATTGGAAATAATAATTGAATTTTACGAAGACGCTTTTTGAAATATCATCGCTTTATATACTGCTTTTATTATTAGCCCTTCTGGTTATTTAAGGTTAGGATTGCCTTGGAAAGTTTAGGATGATTCATTTTCAAATTAACAGACAATAGAATAAAATAAATGATTTAGACCATAAAGCATTGTGTGAGGAGATTAGCAACATCTGTAATGAGTGAAAGAGAAAACGAAGATAGAATGATTCTGAGACTGAGACTGAATTTGGGCAGAAGAAGAAGAAGGAAGTTAGAACAGACGAAGAAAGAGAAAGAGATTAAGCAAGCGAGAGTCTCAAACACGTTAAACCAAATTCTGATTAAGAGCTTCGGTAGAAAGTTGACATTATTATCTATCCTATAAATTCAAAGACTGTGTGACGTCACGCAAAATACACGCTAGTCGTGGAGTTGCGGAAAATGGAGTCCATCATGGGTCGAACTACTACTACTGCTGCTATTCCATTAGCAAATCCAATATACATTAAATAATATGCGATATAATTTATTCGTTTTTAATAAATTATTTGCGAAGGTTGTCATGTTGCGCTCGTTAACGCGGCGGTCGGAACATAATTCCATTACTGAAAAACACTGCGGGTATTTCAATAAAATATGCAAACACCCGATGATAATGAAAAACCTATCCGGATAGTGTAATTAATTTGATTGGTGGCTTTTTTAATTTTGTTACTTTTGTTGTGACGGTGGCTGTCAACAGTCAAATTGGCATACGCCAAAGTATGTCGTCTAAATAATTAAAAGTGCCAGTGTCAACACTAAAGAGGTTAGAAGAAATATTTTAAAATAGATGGATTTAAATTGAAATAAAGAATATAAATTTGGAATTTCGGCCTATATAAAGGCGACGAAATCTAAATTAAAGGAGTCGGAGATGGGGACGGCGGAGAATCAAGAAATGGAAGAATAGTGCAGTGTTTGCACCATACTAAGGTCTTTCGCTCTATCCCACACCCCCAGCTCGTAACATTTTATTATAATTATGTTGTTTGGTTTATTATATTGTTTATGTACGTTATACTTTTTTTAACGTCAGGAAATACGTTTATGCACACCTACGGGCGGTGCAATGGCGTAGGGAGTGTGGGATTTGCTGGCCACAGAAGGTGACCAAGGATACCCACTAAAACCTGACTGCCCTCAAACGTATTACGGCGGGGTCAGGGGCACCGTATTTCGTCCGCGACAATGTTCGTTATACTACTGCAATTAGGAAAATTGTTTAGTCAGAACACCTTTACCACTTTGGCCTAAACTCGTCAACTTTAATGGTGTGTGATTGCTTTAATTCTAAATCTATCGATAGAATTTTGACATTTGCGAATCGATATCGATAAACTATAAAATATTCGCTAAAACTATCGCACTCTGATAGTACATCCATTTATCGACAAAACTATCGGAGATATCGAAAACATGTCGATAACATCGTTTAAAAAGTGAACATGGCCGTATTGAGTACGCACGGGAATAAACAATATGGCGGACTTGGGTGATTTACGCATCGCGCGGATATTGTTGAATTTCGCGTCGATAGCGCTTTTGTTTTGCCGTCTGCCTTCTTATCGCACGCTAGGGATTGTACTGACGATATATTTATACGATATTCATAATTCACATTTTACACGATTTGTCTGTGTACAATTCAGAAAGATGCCGTTTCTATAATTGCCTTAGGGAACGTTATTGGCCTAATTTTTTTATTGCATAAATGAATTAAAGTCATCATAGATTAAATAAATTCAACTCAAGTTTATTAATTTATTGTTAAATTATATTGGATTTTTCTATACAAATGCGAATACCTTTCGGGATTACATATAAAGTAACTAATTTTAGATTCCATTTACGTAAAGGTTTAATAATTTTATTTATTATGAAATAAGTTTCAATAGTTGTAGACTGTAAGGTTTCAGATGAGTGCAAAGGGAGTTAGATGTAAACCAGCGCAGGGACGGTTTAGGCCGTCCCTGCATATGCTGAGCTGGCTCCCATTGCCACGATTTTTTTACCATCTTTAATCATTTTTATTTACTGTGTAACAATTTGTGTGGCAATAAATGTATTTTCTTCTTTAAGTTTTACTTTTATAAAAAGGGAGTTTTTTCGATAAATATTTTTTATCAGGCACATCCCTAACATTGGACAAACGGCCTATACAAGCATGTTACGGTGCGAAAAGGGAAAATGTTAATCGCATTCCACCGCAGTGTTGTAAAGGTAAATTTATTGTTTTTAACTTCACCATATCTATACACATGCAGTTTTGTGATGCTGCCGATAATACATTGTATACTGGTGTTTTGTTGAACTTTATGATATTTGACCTTTTATAGTGTCAGATGAAAGCGCATTTGAAAGAAAGAAAGTACATAATAATTTAAAATGTGTAAAATGTTGACCATAGAAAATAAAGTAAAATTATAATAATAATATAAGATAATTACTGCAGGGGAATAGTATAAAATTAAAGCTACAAATAAATATGAAAAGTTTAGAAAATGAGTGTGTCTGACGCCATCAAAATGCACTGCAGTTTGGCGACAAATCTAGTTGTAAAAAAATAATGTAAAACTAATTAAATAAATAAAATAAATAAACATTTATTACCACACACAAGTACCATAAAAAACAAAAACACACATAGTAAAGTAAAGTGTGGCATAAGGAGCCAGCTCAGCGTATGCAGGGACGGATTAAACCTTCCCTGAGCTGGTTTTCAGCTGGCTCCTTTGCTCTCATATAGATTTGTGTGACTTTTCAACATGGAAGTGCAAGCTATAGTTGGCTTACATCCATACTTGCTTAGTTTACTTTGTCTGTACTCATAGTTGACTATTGCGAAAGAGAACATCGGCACTTAAAAGATGAAAGTTACGATTGATAGTTCGATATTTGTTTAAAGACATCTAAGTACATAATTGCAATATGGCTCTCGATGAAATTTTGCACAGATGTAGAATATAGTCTGTTATAATATTTTTTATTTATGTTTTTTATAAGTAAAGGGGGAAAACGAGCAGCGGGAACACCGAGGTGACCATCGACGCCCATGGACATCTATAATTCCAGAGGACTAACAGACTAACACTCTGTAGAAACATTGAGGTGTAATGGAAGTTTTTAGCTTTCTTTTATGATATGGGGGAATAAGAAAGGATGATTGAAGGTTCAACCCCTGATGGGGTGAGGTGCTTTGCCGTGGAAAATCGAAAGCACTATTCGTTCAAAAAGGGGTTAAAATCATAGAAAACGGTGAATATACAATACGAGAAATAATTAAAAGTCTGTTTAAAACGAATAACTACACATTATATTTTTTTTCAAGTTCCGGATAAACTTGAAAACTTATCTATACTAATACAAGCTTTTGTGCACGATTTCGTCCGCGTGGAATTCAATAATATAGTCTATGTTATTCGGGAATAACGTAGCTTACTAATGTTGAAAGAATTTTTGAAATCGGCCCAGTAGTTCTTGAGATAATTGATACTAATATTTCAAAGAGATTAATTTTGTATTTATGTTTGTATTGAAATAACTCAAGAACTATTGGGACGATTTTAAAAAATCTTTCACCATTAGAAAGCTACATTATCCCCGAGTAACATAGGCTACTTAATTACACGCGGACGAAGACGCGAAATACAGATAATAGATTGATAAAAAAATTAAAAGTATAATTCAGATAGGGTTCGTGCCCATGTTTATTATATTTTACGTAGTTGTAAATGTTTCGTTTTAAGCCCTTTTAAAATTTGAAGCCTTCTTAAGTAGAGAGGCGGTAATGACGCTAGGGGCAACAATGACGTCATAATGTTACCAGGCGACCCCTTCACGACCTCGTTAGACCAAAGGGTTATTTCCTATGGTTTTAATAAGACGAAGGGACTATTAAATTAAACAGTTTTTTTAAAGGATCAAGATGTTTAGATCCGGGTTTCATAAAAATTTTATCTTTAGTTCATCTTGTAAAATGACTGATTTGTTTACGTTTATTTTGAACTAGCTATTGTTCGACATGGCCCGCGTGGAATTAAAAAATATAACCTATGTTACTCGGGGATAATGTAGCTTTCTAATGGTGAAAGAAATTTTGAAATCGGCCCAGTAGTTTTTGAGTTATTTCAATACATACAAAAATACAAAGTTTCTCTCTATATAATACTAGCTGTTGTGCGCGACTTCGTCCGCGTGAAATTAAAACATATAGCCTATGTTACTCGGGGACAATGTAGCTTTCAAATGGTGAAAGAATTTCTGAAATAGGCTCAATAGTTCTTGAGTTATTTCAATACATACAAAAATACAAAGTTTCTTTCTATATTATATATATAATATTAGTATAAATAATACTTCTATATGAAATAATTAAGAAATATTGTATTCACAACTAGCTTTATCTTGCGACTTCGTATGCAAATTAAAAAATATAAAGCATATATCACCCTGGTATAGTTTAGCTTACGCACTGTGAATGATTTTTTTTAATCGATTTAGTAGTTTCGGAGCCTTCAATGCAAATAAACAATCAAATCTATACTAACATATCTAAGTATATATCAAATAATAAAATAAAATCGTTAAAGTTAAAAGTTTCGAAGGTTTTTTACCCCAAGGATTCATTAGACCGATGTCACGCGAAAAACGGCCTTACGCCCAAGCAAAATCTCCATTTTTTGCGCGAACTCGGTCTAATGAAGCCGTAAGGTTACAGTAAATACAATAAAGTTCACTCGAGCGTATGTAATATTTTACTTAAGCTTTAAGAAATTATTTTCAACTCTAAATTGCGACCTTAATTTTGTGATCCGGAAAGTCGTTAAACTTATCTCTAGGGAAAGAATGCATACGACTGTGTTTCTACTGAGAAAATACTTGTATGAAAACATAATACCATCTCTTTCATTTCCTTTACAAAAAACAGAGACAATAAGATGTGTTCATGCATTACCGGAGCCGTATTTTACAACTACATAACTAACTAGGGACTTTTTAAGTGTAATTTGTTAGTACTAATTCTCAAGCTTAAAGCATTATTCGCGCCAGGATAGTATTTTAGTCCAGTAGCAAGTAGCATTTATTTGAACAAAGGATTTACTACTGTTCGGACTCGTTTAAGCCTAAACCTACGCACTAGGATAGTAATTTAGTAACTAAACGTGTCCGAACAGCAACATTTTAGTAGTGTAGATTAGAAAATCCTTTGTTCGGATACTTGCTACTTGCTACTTGACTTAAATACTATCCTAGTGCGTACAAGGCTTAAGTTCAACCTAAAAATAAAGCATTTTAAATCTTACTTCTTAGTAATATTAGAAACGTCAAAGTTTTAATGTATGAATGTCTGTTAGAAGATATCTTCAGAACAGCTAAACAGCTCTTGATAAAATAATGTACAGATGAAGAATATTCTGGAAGGGCTCGTAGGGTTTTTTTTATATAATAGAGTGGCAAACGAGCAAGCGGCCACCTGGATTCGCTAAAATAGCGTAGCGACCGCTGCCTATAGACATTTGCAATTGCAGATGCGTTCTCCCTTAATCTACAGAGGAGGAGTCGCACAGCAAGAGGATAATTCTTCTTCGTATACGTCCCCACCCCTGCCATATCCACTATCCCTTCCCATCGTTTACTTATAAGAAAAGTATAGGAAGGGAAAGTGGACTAAAATTAGGCCTCCGGCACCACACTCGTCGGAATGGCTTCCATTTCACGCACGTCTTCTGTGTGGTCGTGGTATTTCACCAGGCGAGCCGGAATTTCGAAGATATTGAAGCGGACTCTACCACTGTTAAAAAGCGTACATGCTTCTTTTAATTCTGAGCGGACGGAGTATAAGGTAAGAGCCAGTATGCATTTTTCAAAAGAACAAGTCTAGAAAGTATTAAATTGCTTCCATCCTTGTTTGTTTTCTATTCTTTACAATAAGGCAATAGGGCGTTATATCTTTAAAAGATAAACTTTACTAAGCCCTGTCCAATGAACCAGGGTCTTAATAACATCAAAAGATATTAAAAATAATATAAAAGTACATTAAAAGGTTGTACCTTGTCATGAAATTGTACCAAAATGGAAATTTAATGAATACTGTTTTTTTACGACTCTATTATCTGCATTTTTTTCATTTTTACCTAATCCTTAATTATACAATCTTAAGGTTGCGGACATTAAGAAAAATATTTTATTGCTAATTTTATTATGTCCAAGATATTTCGTTCAGCTGTTATTTGTTTCATAAACAAAATGTAATAAAAAGAACTTCAGAATATTAAATACCGAATATCAGAACTGCATTAAGTCTAACTTCTATCATTTAACCATGTAAGTACTTTTTTCTTCCAAATATACCCTGCCTTTTGGGAGAAGACAGGGTTACTTGGGGCTCGGTCCACAAAAATCCCCTCGATGTCCTCAAGGGTTGGGTTTCAGGCTATCTGAAGATAGCACCGGAAACACCATGTAGCTACACAAACTTTCTTAATTAATATTTTTTATTATCAAAGCATCAGCAATAATATTTTATATTAATACTTAACAGTGGTAGAGCCCGCTTTAACATCTTCGCACGAATTGTCCGGCTCGCCCGGTGAAATACCACGACCACACAGAAGAAAGGCGTCAAATAGAAGCAATTCCGTGTTTCGTCTGAAGAGTGTGGTGCCGGAGGACTAATTTTTAATCCACTTTCCCTTCCTATAAGGAAATGATGGGAAGAGGAAGTGGATTTTTCCGGGGGAGGGCACACATAGGGAGAGGACTTATCTACTTGCTTTGCGACTTTTCCTCTGAAGATTAAGGGTAGGCAACGCATCTGCAATTGTAGATGTCTATGGGCAGCGGTCGCTTCGCTATTTCAGCGAGTTCAGGTGACCGCTTGCTCGTTTCCCGCTTTATAATATAAAAAAGCACCATGTAACTGTACAAATTTTCTTAATGATTCTTTTTTATTATCAAACCATCAGCAATAATATATTAATTTAATTTATATTCGCTTGTATTAAGTATCATGATAGTGCATAAACTAAGATAAACTATGTTCAAAGACGCTTCTATTGTAATTCGTGCTAAATTCTAAATATCTAGTCGCAATCAATGTTAATACATAAACAAGCGACTGTCGCGACACCAATATCGTTAATAGTGGTTACTGATACGATAACTTCTACAAATCATAAGATGATAGCGATTTTAATATTATATTAGGTTAAAGTGATAGGGAAAGTCGTCAATAAAATTGAGTGTCCTGAACATAAAGGCTATAGACGTCCCCAGCACCAATGTGCAAAAAAATATAGACCAGAGATATACTTGATGGCTACGATGAGTTTGAAAAGACTCTAACGACGAAAAATTAATGAGACTTGTAAAGCCACCAAGTAACTCTTTACAGTCGATTCAAGAAAAGTGAAAACTGTGAATCTAAAGAGAAAAATTACCCTAAACGTTATTAGGTAGAGAAAGCAGACGAAAAACCAATGAAAACCTAGTAAATACTAATGATCTGTACAATGCTTGCGCCACTTATTCCTACTAACATTTAGGAAGTCGTAAGTTTATTTGTCTAAATGTTGTTGTTCTAGAAGAAACTCTTATGTGAATTGGTAGATACAAAATCAATTAATCAAGACTTAAAAGGATACTACAAGACAAGGCTGGTTAAACTCGTACTCGTACCTATACCAATTTAAAATAGACTGCAAAAATACGCTAAATTCTCATGACTTGCGACATAGATTTATCGCGATATCGAGAGACAATAGCGCCATTATTCGAAGGCAAGCTAGTTAACAATGAACCAAACGCTGATTAAGCAGTTCCCTTAGGATCGTAAATTATTATGTTCCAAAGCAGCCTGCGGACAATCTTGAGTGCTGCCAAGGAAAGCTGGCGATCAAAATGATTTAGTTACTTAAACGCTTATTGTTTAATCAGTTCTATTTGTCCGGGATAATATATTACTCATTGATAATGTAATACAAGTAATGAGAGAGTATTTGAATAATAACCCAATTGTAATAATGGCAAAGAGAGACGGCAATCTATAGTAGTAGTATTTCGACCCATGTTGGGTTCCATTTTCCGTAACTCCACGACAATCTACAGTAAAAAAATCAGTCTTAAAATAAACAATCTTTCTTGATCTTAGTTAAGAATATGAAAATGATAATAACAAAGGATTGCGAAGAATAAGCAAAATTTTTGAATAATGTGAAATTATTGTTCTTTAAAATTTTGGCTAAATTAAAAAAAATGCTATTTTGTTTACTTTTTGCTGTTATTTTACGACGAAAAGAGCTCGAAATGTTCCGACTTCCATTATCGTTCTAATATTTTAGTAAAAAATAATTGTTTGGTACTTGTAAACTCTCGAACACTAAATATTATCATATTATAGATAAATCAAGTTGTGACTGCCGACATCACATAAGCAATTTATAGTCATAAAACAGTTGTAGGGTACCGGTACCGACATACCGCAGAAACTTACATGCGTTGATTTATGCTTGGACCTCCAATACGCGAACTCCTCTAATACTAAATCTATTACGAACATTTATTTGTGCTTATTGATACTAATTTTTAGGTGACTTAAGATTTACTTGAAGTAAAATGATTAAAAACTTTAGACATTATTATAAAGGGTTATTTTTTATAGGAGTTGCGGGTAAACGAGTAGCGGATCGCCTAAAATGGGATCTCCCAAATCCGACGCCCATGGACATCTGCAACACCAGAGGAAACGTAGACGATTGGAGAGCATTAGGTAGTTACTTGATTTCTTTTGTAATTTATAATTATATTAGCATTTATTTAGGACGTTATCGACCATTAATTAACATGTCATTGCTAGACATTTTTATATTTTAATGAATACTCAATCATTGTATTAAGAACGTTAAATATCTTCACAGATTAGATTCGTAGTCTTGGATTATGATAATACGCGTACTTAGTAATACTTGCAAATTAGTAGTAACCTTCAAACAGATAGGACTTTAAAATATTTAATAATGTATTTAAAAATAATCATTGTTTTATTTACTATAACTTTCGTTACCAGTAAAGTTACTTTTAACGGTCATAAAGTGTACAAAATTATACCTAATGATGATAAAGAGAAGGAAATTGTGAATAGCATACAAAAATTGGGTATTGGTGAATTTTGGTTGGATCAATTTGATGTGCGTGATGGAGTTAGGGTCACTGTTGCACCTGAAAAAGTACAACAGTTTCAAGAAATTGTCAATAGAAATAATATTGAGAACAAAGAAATAATTGCAGATTTACAGAAGTAAGTATTTTGACATGTTCGTGTCTTTAGCCACAATCTGTTTGTCTTTTTTAGGTGCTTTCCCATTTTAAAATCTTCACCAGTTTCCTTTCTTTATACAGCTTTTGTTTTCTTCTTCACGTTTCTTCATTACTCAATTTTTTTCTTACACTTCCTAGAGAGATAAGAGTATCAAATATAACATTTTATCTAGTTTTACTTCTATCGAGCAATGATATTGCATTTTTAAAAATTTTATATAAGCAAAATTAAATTGAATCTTATTTTCTAAGGGTCATAGATGATCAACTGAAACCTGCAACCCGATCTGACAAAAGAACAAGTCTCCTGTCATTCAATTGGAATAGATACCACACTCTTGATGAAATAAATAACTGGCTGGATGAACTTCAAGTTAACTTTCCTAACATTGTGACCACTGTTGTAATGGGAAGATCTGTTGAGAATCGAGAGATTAAAGGAATCAAAATCAATTATAATCCAAATAGAAATAATACATTAATTGGTATGATAGAAGGAACGCTTCATGCCAGAGAATGGATAGTACCAGCGACAGCAACTTGGATTATAAAAGAATTTTTAACAAGCACGGATCCAGAAATGCGTGCGCTAGCTCAGAATATTGAATGGCATATTTTCCCGGTCGTCAATCCTGATGGATACGTATACACTTTTACAACGGTAAGCAGTTTTATAAACATACGAGTACAAAAGCTATATGTTGTCTAATAAGATCTCGCAAAGGTTGATAATGGATTCATGTTTGTTTACCAGTTTCCAGTTTCATAACTTTTAGATTATTCTATTATGCGTTTTAATATTAACAATGGTTTGCGTATTTTTGTGATTTTCTATATTTGGTAAATGTTATTTTCAGCATAGAATGTGGAGAAAGAATCGCAGTACACGTAACTTCACTTCGTGCGCATCGACCGGTGTTGATGACGACATGAGTAATGGAGTCGATCTCAACAGAAACTTTGATTTCGTATGGATGGGTAAGTTCAAAAAGCTTGACAAATAGTTCTAGCTTCATTCTTACAACTTCTTATTAAACTTTTCCGAAATAATGTTTGTTCTATAATTTATCATGTATTCGAAAAACGTAGGTTGTGCATTTTTAAAATTTGATTGGCTTTATTTTTATTTTAGAAATTGGAGCGTCTGACAACCCTTGCAGTAATACATTTGCTGGACCATCTCCGTTCTCAGAACCCGAGGCTAGGGCTGTCGCTGATTATGTATTGAACCTAAACAATCAAGGAAGGCTTATTTATTATTTCGGTCTTCATTCTTATACCCAATTGATTATTGTACCTTTTAGTCATATTTCTGCGGAAGAATCTTCTAGATTAACAAATTATGCTGATATGGTTAGTTTCACTAATTTGTTAAATAGGTTTTTATAAGCAGAATAATGTTATAAAAATACATAATATAGAACTGATATAAACTATTAAAAATGTTATAGTGAAATGATTGTTTATTTTTTTATTTTACAGTATGAAATCGCAGTTAGAGGTGCAGAAAAATTAAAAGAAAGATTCGGCACAGAGTACAGAGTTGGAGTTTCAGCTGATGTCATGTGTAAGTAAAACTGTGAAGATTTTAATGTAACAATATACTTGGTAAGAATTTTATGCTCGAAGCATTACTTCATTAAAAAGTGCTCGAAGCAATAAGTAATTACTCGTTTATGAATACGACAGTAAGAATCTTTAACAATTTGAAAAACTTTAAGATTAGAAAGACGAAAGACAAAGAATATTAAAGTATCAAGAGTGAAGTTCTATGTCTTTCCAAGTCATTTACTTGTGTTTACAGTTCCTATTTGTTTTTTTTTAGATCCAATGAGTGGTACAAGCTTCGATTGGGTAAAGAACACGACAAATGTTCCTATTTCATTTCTCATCGAGTTTAGAGACCTCGGCGAATATGGATTCCTTCTTCCTGCAAATCAAATTATCCCTAACAATCTAGAAATCACAGATGCGCTCCTAGAGATCGATAGAACGACCAGGCGACTGGGTTATTATGAATCAGGGACAAATGGTTTAATTTCTTCAATACCTTTGATTATATTCTCAATTCTTTTTAAAATTATTTGTTAATTAAAGTTTTGTGTCTGAATCACTTGTTTTCTTCTTTGTGTTTTATAGTAGATTTTTATTTTCTACAATGCATCACTAACTAATCACTTAACCTAGGACTTCATTAGGCCGAGTTTGAGATATAAAAGGACATGACATCCGTCTAATGAAGCTCTGGGGTAACTAAAATGAAATAAATCTATTAATTCCAAGCATGTTGGACAATTCCTATCCTGGGGGCTTTTCCAAAGTACATGCGCTACAAAGCGATTCTATGCCGAATATCAAAAATGTATGGACCTGAAAATGGCCTTCTATATCTCACACGTGATATGACTTATCGAATGTCATTGTCAGTTTCATAAATTTTTGATCCCATCAGCTATATCGCCAAGCGAAAAGTACTTTGGCTAGCTCCCCTGTTATATTGCTTCTTCGCACATCGACTTTTCACTAATAGTTAGATCCCAGAGCTGCAAGCCTTACTAATCAGAGGTTGGACAGTAGGTGCCTATTGTTATAGTACAAATAATAGCTAATCATTTAACAATTAACCTTGTTAATTTAAGTAAATACTGTCCGCTTGGGATTCCAATGTATTACGATATTATTGTTTATTTTATATGGGGCATTCTATATAAGAGACCATGATTAAATATTTATTTTTCTAAAGTTTCTGAATCTAAAATTCTTGCAGAAATGATTTCAAAATGTGTTACTGAGTTTATACATATTTTTATTTTTTAAGATATATTATTTATGTGTAAATGTATGGAGTTTGGCCATTATTCTGTAAGTATATTCTATATAACATACCACAACAATGTCAAAGATAACAAAATAATCTACAATGTTTTAGATAAGATACGATAAACATTTGATAGTTTTGTTTATAATTCGATTTAAAATTTAATATAGTCCACGCTTTTCCAAAATGAGGTTAAGTTGTTTATTAATATTAAGTGCTTATGTACTAATAGTTAGTTCATATAAGAGTTATGAAAATTATAAAGTGTATAATGTAGTTCCAAAAACCGATTCCGATGTTCATATTTTAATGGATTTAAGAAAAGATGGTTATGAATATTGGACTGGTGTTATAACTATTGGCCGTGCAGTCAGAATAATGGTCTCACCAAATAAAGACGATGAATTTGTAAGATACTGCAAATTAGTCGGACTGAATCCAGAAGTCAGCATTAGCAATGTACAGAAGTAAGTTACTCTATCACTACTACTTAATCCGTTTTAAATCTGTCTTCCAATGAAGCCAAATTCAAGCCAAGTAACCTAATCAGTATAGAGTCATAAAGAATTATCTTCAAACACATGCACATGCTGAACTGGTCTCCTTTTGCCACATCTCTCTTTTTCATATGTACTAGTAGTAGTAATTTGTAAATTGTTTTTTCTTTTCTGTATTTTTTTTGTAAATTCTTATGTGGCAATAAACGTTCATTCATTCATTCATTCATTCATTCAAAGGATGCAAATTATTATAGAACAGCTCATAGTCACCTCACTTTATTAACAAGTATCTTTGGAACAGTTTTCATTGGTATACGAGTAATTAGAAATTCCCATTTTTAGATTAATCGACGACCAGTTAAAACCCCACGGTCACTTGGATCGTAGCAATAGTCTTGGATCTCTTAGCTGGACCAGGTACCATACCCTGGAAGAAATTCATACCTGGCTCGATGAACTTGCCGAGAGCTACCCTAATATTGTTACACCAGTCTCAATGGGATTTTCAACAGAAAGACGCCACATCAAAGGAGTCATAATAGATTTTAAACCTGGTCAAAGAGGTGATTCACCACTTATTGGGATGATAGAAGGAGGTATACACTCTCGTGAATGGATCTCCCCAGCCACGGTCACTTGGATCATTAAAGAGTTTTTAACCAGTTCCAATACTGAAGTGAGGAATTTAGCAGAAACATTTGTCTGGCACATATTTCCTGTTGTAAACCCTGATGGATATGTTTACACTTTTTCGGATGTAAGTAACGATTATAATTTAAACATATCCAAAAAAACAAATGTACTTAACTTTTCTATTCCTGTCAATAGGATCGTATGTGGAGAAAAAATCGAAATACGGCAAATTACGTGAATTGCACGAATGTCGTCAATGATTTGAGCAATGGCATCGACCTCAACCGGAATTTTGATTTCCTTTGGATGAGTAAGTATTTCTTTACTGTCACCAAAAGGTTAATGGGTACTTTTTCTATGATATTAATCCCTGATCATATAAAGATGAATTGTACGGGTATCTATTCAGCATTAGTGGCCAACAAAAGTACAAATAAAACCTCTACATAACTGCAACTTGTGTTCAGTAGCTAAAAGATAGTTACTGAACATCCCTGTTAGCTTATTCTACCAAACAAATCATGATCGAATGCCCAAAAGGCGCTTATTTGTTATACATTGTTATGCTACATTTTGTTTTAATTTTAGCCACCGGTGCCTCTTCTGACCCATGCATGCAGACATTCGCAGGACCAACTGCGGGATCAGAATCTGAAACACAAGCTATATCAAACTACGTTCTGACTCTAAAGCAGACTGGAAACTTCATCTACTATTTCGCATTCCATTCATATTCTCAGATGATTCTTGTTCCCTTCAGCCATGCGTCGGGCAGCCAGGTTCTTGAAGCGGAGAATTACGCGGATATGGTAACAAATGATGATATTTTTAGAAATCTTGTCCAAATTTGACAATAAAAAAAACAAGGGCATATTTGCCTTTTCCCTTATAAATATATCTGTAAGGCTACGTCTATAACTTAAGTTAACTTATAAAATAACTAAATAAAAGAAAATAAATCATACGGCAACTATTCGATAATGGCGATCGTTCCTTGTGACGAATACAAAGAGACTGCCACGAGAGTTAGCTCCGACGTCCCTACAAAAGCTCTCACTTGACTATTATTTCTTTTTTGACTATTTCCTAAAAATTCCTAAAACAATATTATTAAAATTTAGTCTTAGTTATCTCAGTTCATCAAGTTCTCCTCCAGAAATTAATAGGAATTTATCTAAATATTACCTTTGTACAATTGCTATTATGATAGTGTTTCAATAATTTGGTCTCACAGTTCGAAATCGCTATCCGTGGTGCTGACAAATTGACAGAAAGACATGGCACACCTTACACCGTGGGGACATCTGCTGATATTTTATGTGAGTTTTTATTAAGTATTTTGATTTTGATAATGTTATGACATGGAATATTCTCAGGTACTTTACCCATCTGAATAACGTCAATGAAATGACGTCATATCTTCCACCTAAATAATTTGGTAATCATGGATTACACATTTACCAATACAAGCAATTGTTTCATAAATTAGGAGTCTTTATTGATAAAATATAATCTTTAGTATTTAAAATGGGTTTAACTAATCTATGTTTTGTCGGGACGGATAAAAATGACCTTGGAAGATAATTCTTTACTATTAGAAAACCTTTGGAAAATTACGGAATTAGTATTAATTATGTGCAATAGCATGGTTAATCCAAAAACTATAATCTAATATAATGCTACTTTTTATAAGAGCTTCTAAAATAATTTACCTAAAGTCATCACTTATTTAGCTCGACATTTTAACAATGTTTTAGCCTATGTCTTTTTCAACAAAATCTATGGAGATACCAATAAGCAAGTGAGTAGGTAAGCCTCCCTCAATAAGGACCGATGAACTGGTCAAGCTTGCGGGAGCGCACTGGATGCGGGCGGCACAGGACCGACTATTGTGGCAATCGATAGGGGAGGCCTACGTTCAGCAGTCGGCGAAAATAGGCTAATGATGATGATGATGATCTTTTCAGATGAAGTGAGCGGTTCAAGTTTTGATTGGGTTAAAGGCGTTGCTAACATTCCAATAGTGTATTTATTTGAACTACGGGATGTCGGTGAGTACGGATTCCTGCTGCCCGCTGAGCAAATCATACCTAACAATGAGGAAATTGTCGACTGCCTTCTAGAAATGGATAGAAATACAAGGAGAATTGGATACTATTCTAGTACCGGTTCAATGACTAGTTCTATAATTATTGTATTGATAAGCACAGCTATACTTATTTTGAAGTAAATAAAAGTAATAAATATTGTTTTCTTATTGGTGGACTTTTATTTGTTTTAACACCAGTCAGATTTGACTGACGTTCGCTAAGTTGTCGATTCTTTTGATGGAATAGAATAGAATTACGTGTAGATTGAGTAGCCTCTTTCCTTTCGCTAACGAGTAATCACGAGACATTTCGAATAAGAAGGTCAGTTCTATACAATTTTGTCGATTCTATCAGCGATATCGCCGATCGAAAAGTACTTTGGGTAGTCCTGCAGTTCTTATTTAAAATACTTCTCAGAACAGACCAATTTCATAATACATTCGCTTAAATGATAACCATTGGCGTGTCATCAAACAAGGTGTTATGGATGGATTTGTAGCTAATGGTGCAATATCATTAGTCAAAACAGAAATATGAATGCATAAAAGAATCTTTGATACACTCAAGTTAATTGTAGAGTTACTGATATGAATAAATTATGAATTCAATTTGGTATAGAAAGCCATTTCGCATTATGATCGCTGACCTTCTGAACAAGGTGGCATCATAAGAAGAACTCCTATAGAAAGATTTACATTGAACTTATTCTAAATAACAATTAGTTAATATAAATTGGAAACAAATTCTTTTAAAATCAGACACGAAGCCATATTTCTCAGAAAAGTATGTTTCTGTAATTAACAAAGGTTATTTAGCGTTGCAGTGAACGTTTACTACCCCTATGGGACTTGCAGTGAGTACGGGATCATTTATTTTTACTGGCACGAACATCATCCTAGCTACTGTTCACAAAATTACTAAACCTTTGACATAACTTGCCTTTGAAGAAGTCATTGAAAAGTAGGTATTGAATTTGATCAGGTAAACAAGTTTACATTTTGTCTATTCCCTAACCGATGGCAATAGTGACCGAAACTGGCCAGTTATAAACACGCATTTAAGAATAATAAAGGTATAAAGTAGCATAGTAAAAGAAGTAGGGAGTACTAAATGATTATGATCGTCATTTTCTTCTTTAATTTAAGGTTCTTGGACCTTGTTGATGGTGCCCGTTCCAACCCTCTCTGTCCTGTGCAAACATCTTAACCTTCTGATACGACACGACTTCCACTTTCTTTTTGATCTGGTTGATGTTAGTTGTTCTCGGTCTTTACCTCAATCTCTTTCCTTCTATTTTGCCTTCTTTAATTGTAGTTATCAAGTCATCGTGTCGTATCTGATGCCCTAACATCTTTGCTCTCCTATTCTCTATTGTGCTTAAATATGATGATGATGGTCATAAACCAATAAAAATCAAAGAAGAACAATAAAGCTATATAAAATTAGGTTAAAATAACTTCGTAATGGGGCACCGGATGATGTGAGTACGGTTGACAGTAAATGGTAAATAATAATAAATTACGTCCACCCCCAAAACGTGACGCGTCACTGAAATCAGACGTCACGACGGGGCCACAAATCATAACGCACACCTATTTGAGGGACACCGAACAGGACATGGTGAGGACTGGTATTCAACTAAAATTATATTAATTAAATCATTTTTTAATTTAATAGCAAAATACCCAAGAACTGAACGTTTTGTCTATGCCTTTTCAGGTTTTATAAAGGATCGAAAAAAATACGTAGTTTTAGTAAAGGAGAGACAGCATAATGACCCACTATATCACTTCTCTATCGGAGCGAAGAACCGTAAAATACCTCCATTGAAATGTGGAGGAAGGAAGCATACTACTATTAGCTATGTCCTTCCTTGTTTCTTCTTAGTTTCCTTCAATATCAATACCTTTTAAATTTTAAAAGAACGCAACTTTTATTTTATAACACTGTACAATTTTAGTGCAAAAGTTTGGATGGATGTTTGTTTAGTGATTTCTTCTTAACGGTTTAACAGATCTCAATAAAATATGGCACAGATATAAATCATTCTATGAGAACACATTGGCTACTTACTTTGTTTTTTTTTAATTCCCCGCAGACGTAGTCGCGAGCGATGGCTAGTTAACATAACAGGTAAATAGCGTCTCTACTCATGTCTCCGTTTCTAGAATCTATTCAATTTGTATGGTAATGTTTGGTAATGATTCTTTTCATGTCTTTATTTTAAGATTCCTCATAATTATTATGAAGTGAAAAAGGGTTCATAAATATTATGCTCGAAATGAACTTTATGACAGATAAAATTGATCAAAACATATTCTCCTTTAGTAAATAAGTGGTATGATATCTTACTAATAAAAATTCGAAAGTTTAGGGGTTTAGCTCTTGACTTGTAAGCTGCAGGTCCCGAGTTCGAATCCCGCCATGTACCAATGTGTTTTTCCTATTCGAATTTCATAGGTACATATTTACCGACGCTCTTAGGTGAAGGAAAACATCGTGCAACCTACACATATCGGCGAAGAAATTCAAAGATTTGTGTGAAGTCAACCAACCAACAAAAACCTCTATAAGGGAGAGTCAATCTATGGTCCCGACGAGCTACGCCATATTCTGAAACTCGGATTAGAGAGAAACCTCTATAAGCAAGATAAAAATCGTGGTATACTCTCGCCTACCAGGTTCGACTGTATATGAAACACTGTCGGAAAGAATGCATATGTTACTTATTAAGTATTTTTATTAATTAATCGCAGACGTGGTCGCGGGCATTCGCTTGTAGTAAAATATCATTGAAAAAGTTCATTAATTTCAAGCTTCAATATTTGCTCGTAAAATAAAAATATTTAATTTCTACGTAATTAATTTCTGATTAACATATGTAATTAATACAAACATTGCATAAAGTTATAATTATAACATATTTAATTAAAGTAATTAAACAATTCAGTTAATTAAGGGTAGGTTAACGCATCTGCAGCGGTCGCTTCGCTATCTCAGCGAATCAAGACGGCCGCTTGCTCTTTTGCCACTTTGTAATAAAAAAAAATCGTATGACACAGATATAAAATCTGTTTCCCTAAAGGGTGACTAGGCCATAGTCAATCACGCTGGCCCAGTGCGGGTTGGTCGATTTCACACATATCTTTGAATTTCTTCGCCGATATGTGCAGGTTGCATCACGATGTTTACCTTCATCGTAAGAGCGTCGGGTGTGAACGTATGCAAATTAAAAATCGAAAAACATGTACCAACATGGCGGGATTCGAACTCGAGACCTGCAAATTACAAGTCGAGAGCTAAACCCCTGAGCCACCGTCCTATTATATACAGTTTAACAATAACCTAGCCGTTACTTTGAAATACTTTCTTATCCATTAGTATTCAATGAACAATAAAGTATTCAGTTCCAGCGTAACTCGCGCCGTGACCAAACTCTTTTTCAACATTCAACCCATCTTCAACAACATCCATCATTCTAAAGTCGTTAATGAGCTAAAACTAAATATTTTCTTTAAAGTAATTTACCCTTTCACCAATATATCAAGACCTACCATTATTAATATTTATTGCGAGCTCCCAGGTCTGAAGATAGTTGGACGACCAGGGTACAATGAGCTGTTGTGTCGATGGTTTTGTTTAAAATCGTAGATCATACTTTTTGGTCCTACCTTCTATATATAACATCGACACGTTTAAGTTTGAAACTATTATAAAAGTAATAAACAAGTGGCATAGTCGTTCATCGAAGCTTTAAAATTTTATACACGTAAAGTTATTTCTGACAAAGCGGATGCTTATTTGTATCAATTAGTTTTGATCATCAAAGCAGGTTTATTTTTTGTATCTGTCATTAAATTATGACGGGGAAATTTTATTTCGTTATAAAAGTGGACAAATGTTTTCACTGACATATTTTAGTTGTATTAAAATAATATATTTTACAACTTTAAACTTTTGTGATTTTGACTAACCTATTGTTTTGTAAGAAAGGTGATTCTTAAACAGCTAAATCGTGGTAAGAATCCCGTTTCTTACGAACAATATTTTAATCTTATTTGCTTATCATTAACTAGCTACTAAATACACTACAGAAAAACTGTTAACGTTGTTTAACAGCTATACTAATAATAATTACACCCATGCGAAGCCGGGGCAGACCGCTAGTTATACATATAAACCTTCCTCTTTAATCACTCTATTAAAAAACCGCATCATAATCCGTTGCGTAGTTTTAAAGATTTAAGCATACATAGAGATATAGGGACAGAGAAAGCGACTTTTTTTATACTATTTAGTGATTTTGATGAAAATAGACAACAAGTACTAGGTTATCATAAATATGGTAGTACCTAACACAATAGTTGCAGTCATTCATTCGTAGATAACTAAACACATGGACTAATTATTATTTAAAATATTTGTGTCGTTACTCAAAATCCCAATACCACATTTTACAAGTCGACACGTATTAGATTGTGGATATAGTGTTATGCATTTCTAATTAACTATTATTTTTTAATTACAAAAATAAAAAATCCTAAACCAGCAACTATCTGACTTTAATTGTAATGTTTATGAACGCACTTTTAACGGTTTTTAATGCCGAATCCCCTCTAGACATAGCGCATTTGCTCCAAAAGAATTCCATAACGAATATCAAACACATGTGAGTCTGCTAATGAATTAAGGTAAGGTCACGTCTTAGGATGGGGTATTGTCAAACCATAATACCGTAAAGCCGGCTACTGACGCTGTACAGTTTTAATTACACAGTTCAACTAATTGCGCAGTCGAACTGTACAGTTAAAACTGAACATCTGTAGCCGGCTTAATAAATGTCTTGAATTTATTAAATCAATCTTTTCTTTGTGAAACACGCTGTTTATTAAACACTATAACAAAGTAAACCATTTAACTAGATTGAAACATAAAGAAGGAGCGATAAAAGTCGAAACTGTTACCTTAGAAACTGTGTTTTGGCAGTTTGCCGAGATAACACTAGCGGAATGGAAAAATAGCCAACTTGTCTTTTAATAAGATAACACGTTTACGGTAAAAGCAAAAAAAAAACTCAGTTCCTGCCAAACACGTAACTTGAAGAAATGTAATTTCATTTAAGAAAAATATTTTTAATCGCTCCGCTTATCGCTTCAGCTTAATAATAGAACCAAAGCTTTTTATCTGAGAACCAATAGTAGTCAATTTTTTTACGTAGCCACATTCTTTGCGCGCTCGGGGACCACTAAACGCCATTTCTGGTAATTATGTGAAAGTTTGTGACTTCCTTTCGCATTCCGTTTGAATGTATTTTTTGTGACTTTTAAAATATTCCGCTCCAATTCCCAATCCGTTAATTAATTGAACTAAATTCAGAATGTTGAACTAACATAAGTTTAGTTACTATGTGTTAAATAGATATTTTTTTATGCAAAGTAATATAGTTGAATGGGCGCTGATGCAATGGTTGTTACTTCTATGCAGAAGTAATAAGCGAATACAATTACACTAGAAGTACAATAAATTAATTACAATTAGAGCGTCACTAGCTCAGGGGTTTAGCTCTTGACTTGTAAACTGCAGGTGCCGAGTTCGAATCCCGCCATGTACCAATGTGTTTTTCGATTTTCGATTTTTATATTTACATATTTACCCGACGCTCTTAGGTGCAGGAAAACATCGTGATGCAACCTGCACATATCGGCGAAGAAATTCAAAGATATATGTATTCACGCAAATTACGCGCTAGTCGTGGAGTTGCGGAAAATGGAGCACATCATGGGTCGAACCCTAACCTTTAACCTTTATACAAGTACACTCCAGGGGGGTTACCCAAAGTAATTTTTAATCGGTGATATCGCTGATAGAATCGACAAAATCATATGAAACTCACAATGACATTCGATAAGTCATATGCTTGTCAAACAATTTTTAACAAAGTCTTTGTTTTATGGGTGTTATAAATTTTAAAAATGTCTCGATTAATTATAATATTAAACTTTAGTAAATACTATGAAACAAAATTGAAATTTGAGAAAAGAGGTTACATTCGGTCGACTTTTTATGTCGGCAAATATAATTTAGAGGTCAACACTAGGGGAAATCTCCCTACGTGAGACCTCCGGAGGTCAAAGAAAAGGCCTCACTTTTAGGCTTCGAGTGTTCCGTCTATAGTACGTATAATATATCTTTGACTAAATCATTTAATATTTGTTTTGACACATTATAAGTGTTAATTTCTGTTTGTGTTCAT
Organism: Papilio dardanus tibullus; assembly: GCA_013186455.1. NCBI lineage: Eukaryota > Metazoa > Arthropoda > Insecta > Lepidoptera > Papilionidae > Papilio > Papilio dardanus. The sequence goes on along the minus strand of QDHC01001548.1, from coordinate 546,589 downwards.
AACTCTTCGTACCTGGTGAGCAGCTGTGGGCCATTAGCGACCGAACAAGTCGTCAGACCAGACGCACCTATTCTGGAACCGGAAAGCGATCTTCCTCACCACAGTAACACGAACCGTCAAAGAAACAAAACTAACAAACGCAAGATAATTGATGGGGAAACGACGTCCCATTTCGTCAGCTGTCTACCGACGATGACATCAGGGATGACATTACTAATTTTAGACGACACGACACGATATCGTTACGTTGTCGTTTAATCGAAAAATGAAGAGTCTCAAATTATAAGATGGTAGCAAAGCCGACTACACACTCTCAGTATTAACTGAACAGTTCGACTGTGCAGTAAAAGCTGAACGTTTATAGCCGGATTAAAGGCCTGTTAATATATATAATTTATAGAAGTTAGAAATTTCATTGAAATTTCTAGTAAACGGGAGAGAACTCAGAGGTTGAAGAACAGGCAAGCGTTGCAAAGGAGGCTATATTGTGTAACAAATAAGAAAGAAAACTAATGTTCTTCTAGTCGAGCTCGAGATACAAGAATTAAAACAGTACAAAGTACTAAAATTAATGATTTTATCTATACTAATATTATAAAGAGAGAAACTTTGTATTTTTATATTTTTGTTTGTATTGAAATAACTCAAGAACTACTAGACCGATTTCAAAAATTCTTTCACCATTAAAAAGCTACATTATCCCCGAGTAACATAGGCTATATCATTTAATTCTACACGGATGAAGTCGCGCACAACAGCTAGTATTTGATAAACTACTTGTAGGACTAAGATGAAAGAGTGTTGGCTCCTATAAGACGGGTCCTGAACCTAGTATATGAGCCAGGCAAACTCTTTTGTAATGTTAATAATTTCTGTGCCTAAATAAACGATTTTGAATTTAAATTGTTCAGTTATTTATTCTTCCTGTATTGTATTTTAAAAATCTTACAGTGTAAATAAGATTTGTAATAACTTATGACAGTTGATTTCACATTTAATATTTGTTGTGAAAGCTTTTAGTATTAGAACACCAAAACGAATACACAAATAGTTAAATTGTATTTAGTTTTGTGTCAAAATATTAAAATTATAAAGGACCGTCTAGTAGACGAAAATAAAGATGAAACCAATATAGACTTATTCTGAGAACACTGTTACGACGATAAGTAAAATAATTATCTACATCTACACTTAATATAAAACAATAACGCTTTTTATGTTTGTCCCTATATATGCTTAAATCTTTAAAACTACGCAACGGATTTTGATGCGGTTTTTTTAATAGATAGAGTGATTCATAAGGAAGGTTTATATGTATAACTAGCGACCCGCCCCGGCTTCGCAAGGGTGCAATTATTAATATCTGTTATATACAACGTTCACAGTTTTTGTGTAGTGTATTTAGTATCAGCATTACACCCGTGCGTAGCCGAGGCGGGTCGCTAGTAATCTTATATTTATAATCTTAAGCCGGCTAGAGATGCTCAGTTTTAACTGTACAGTTTGACTGCACGGGTAAAACTGACGTGTGTAGGCAAACTGAGAACTTTACCGTTCGACTGTGCAGTTCAAATTGACGTGTGTATGTTAAAAAAGTGAACGTCTGAAGCCGGCGTTACTGTCGTCAACATTTTTATGAATTTTGGAGTTTAACCATAGTTTTATAATTAAAAAAATGTTACATATTTAAATGACGTTTCAGTATTCGACCTTAATTTGTTTACTATTTAATAATGATTATCAATTTTAATCCAAAACATCCAGTTTGAGATCGTATTTAAATGCTTAGGGATTTCTAACGCTACATTTAACGAGAGACTTTTATCTCCAAGAAAGTGGTTATTGAATCTAATAGGATGAATTATAAAAGAAAAATGCAAAAGTATTTATCTGAATAAATATAAAGCAATTTCTTTTGAGCGTTCAGTAAACGTTTTCTGTTAGATGCATACTTTAAGATGAATCTTATTCCTTAGTAGCTAATTGAAACAAAGCTCAGTTTATAAAAGAGAAAAATTGCTTTGATTCGAGCCATTGTTTTACAAAGAGAATAATATTCAACTTCAGTAACTTTCGCTTTGAGATATTGCATTAAAAGAAAATAGTATAAAGGTGCATTTGATGCAATAATACTTTGAATATATTTAATACTAGACAGCGACCTTTGAGAGAATTTAAAAGTTGTAGATTTAGTATGGTTTTTTACACGAGTTTTGGCAGAAAACTTGACAAATTATAATAAGCCGGGTACAGACGTTCAGTTTTTTAACTATACAGTTTTAACTGGCGTACACGCGTCAATTTAAACTGCACAGTCGAACTGTACAATCAGTTTTGCCTACACACGTCAGTTTTACCTACGCTGTCGAACTGTACACTTAAAACTGAGCGTCTATAGCCGGCTTAACAGTTAAAAAAGATACTCGTAGTTTTGATTTCACTGGTAGTGCCTACTTAATAGTAAAGGTCACAAGAAATCTAACATAAGTAAAAACTTGAGCAAAAGTAAGATATGAATGTGTAGAATAGAGATTTAAAAATGTAGTAAACATAGTTGCAAAGCAACTTACGGATGTTACGTGTATGGTCAGTAAAGGAAATCCTTTAGCTGACGACGTCCGTACTATTGAAACGAATGTTTTACGTATCTCTAAAGAACTTGAAGCGAGACACGGAATCTTGCTTTCAAGACTCAAATAGCTTGTATATTTTATGATAGTCTTACTTACTGCACACTACCTGGACGGCACCAATACGACTAGTGTCCCCTCGTCTCGGTGGACAATGAAGCTGAGGGAAACAGAGGGATTTAGCGGGCATGCTTCCTGTCTCGTTCTCATAGTTTGGAAGGAGTCCTAACCAATCGTGTCCTTCCCCAAAGCACGGTGGTATGCTTAACTTCATTCACCTATTAAAAACAAGAGTGACGCGATAACCCGAAGTGGGCCTGCCTTAGTGATACAATTGATATTTGTTTACATATGATACTATTGTTGCAAACAAATCAACAGTAATACTCCATTACGGAGTCATGTCAAGTCACTCCAGCCCATTGACAGATGATGCCATTTCTGCCGAGAATCGAAGTCGGCTCACCGTTGGGGGAACGAACCTAACGATCCGTATGATTTATTACTGTCATTTTCCCCCATTCGTGAATCTAAAAGGGAAATATTCCAAACCTATATACTTCGAATTCAGCCTATTGATGTTACAGATAAATTATAATTTCGGTTACTATTATGATGTCGGTTATTTTCTTTCGATTGTGAGATGGTGGAGAATAGGATCTTATACTTCGGTTCGTAATTGCGTTTTTGAACAATTCACTCCCCCACGTAATAAACTTTTCTTGTGCAAGAATTGTTTTATTGTTACCAGTAATTATGAATGACATTCCTCTGTGTCTGTTTAACTTTATTAATGAAATTGTGGTTTCAAATTGTCGAGTTAGAATTTTCGTAAGAACTGTCATACTTTTTATCAGACATATACTTCTCCATTTCGTAAATAAATAAAAAAGCTGCTTGTTAAATTTGCAGCTAAAATGGCTTTCGTTTCGATTTATTTTCCATTAAAAATTCACAACCTCGTTGTTCATGTTACGGTGCAACAAAAAGGTTGTAATATTTTTATTGCATGTTGAACTGAGATCAAATGTTTGTCGAAAGTGATGAAAAACACTGCTTATAACGTTGGAGAAGCAAACACTTTCATTCATCATCATCAGCCTATCGTCGTCCACTGCTGAACATAGGCCTCCCCCAGCGAATGCCAGAATGCCCGGTCCTATGCCACCCGCATCCAGTTCACTCCCGCAAGCTTGACCAGGAATTTCTTGAGAGAATTTTGTAAAACATCTCTAAGAAACAAACAAGTCAAAGTTTATTCCGAACATTTCCATGTAACCAATTTAAGCATCAATCGTTGTACAAAATATTACATTAATTTGATACTCGGCTATACAATATCGCCGCGAACATCGCTGCCAAAATTTATGTGGCAACTTTGAAAACATAATTAATTGGCACTTTAAACAAAGTTCGTAACTCTGTCAACAATTTATACACAAAGACATCTGAGATAAAATCCAAAGTATCTTTACGTTCCATAATTAATTTTCACAGAGATTATTAATAAATTATTATAAACAAAGTTTGTCGTGGCTTCGTCGATCCCTTTGTTTTTGTTGGCCGTTGTTTTTTTTATACTGTATTGTGATACCGTGGCTTTTCTTTCCCTTAATGTTGAGACGAAATCTGATTACGGTTCTTTAAATTAGATGAAAAAGTTTTTATTGTTTTTTTTCTCAAGCCATTATAAGGCAATCACTGATATACAGAGAAATGGAGAGTTCCGTGTTTAACTTTATCTGAAAAGATAGTAACTAACCTAAGTAAGTAACTAACCTAAAACTGTATACCAAAGGAAGTATTAATTCAAAAATTATTTTACCAGATTTTGCATCTGGTCTATTCACTTTATATTGTACCAGCTGTTATTATAGACTTCGTCCGCGTGAAATTATAAAATATAGCCTATGTTACTCGGAGATAATTTAGCTTTTTAATGGTGAAAGAATTTTTGAAATCGGCCCAATAGTTCTTGAGTTATTTTAAAACATACAAAAAATTAAAAATACGAAATCTTTATAATATTAGTATTGATTGGCTCGAGTCGAATTTTTTATTTGAGAAGCTACATTTCAGGGATGTCTTTTAAACATTTTCAGTAACATCTTTAAAAGTATTACAAACCAAACATTGAAATATAAAACGTTCTTTTCATTGTTGCTTCGGATTTTCGAAAATGTCAAGTAGTGTTCGCTTTTCATTTCTATGGCTCATTGTACCGCACAGAGCAATGAATATTTATACTAGACACCAAAATATTAAAAACTAGCTGATGTGCGCAACAACGTCAGCGTGGAATTGAATAATATAGTCTATGTTACTCGGGGATAATGTCGCTTTCTAATGGTGAAAGAATTTTTGAAATCGGCCTAGTAGTTCTTGAGTTATTTCAATACAAACAAAAATACAAAGTTTTTCTCTTTATAATATTAGTGTAGATATAGTTTACTTTGGTTTTTTTTTTGGGTTGTCAAGGTCTACTTCGGGCCACCTTATTAAGTTTATATTTTATAAGTATCTAGCGTAAATACATTAAATATTGAATTTAATTTTAACATGTTTATGTCTTTAAAATACTATTGACTTAATACGAGTATTTTGTTTTATATTACTCGTACTAACTTTGATAACATTTTTTTCTATTTTTTTAATATTTGCAGAGCTTCGATCATCTAAATTCAGGCGCCTTATTTGATGAAGCTAATCTTTACATAATTCTGCTACAAGACAATAGAAGATCTATTTGCATAATTCTACTAGTATTTTTTTAATAAATTCTCTGTTTGAAAGTAGCTACTCTGTGAGAATGACTTTATGTTTGAAAGTTGCGAAGCGTTGGTGATTGTACTGCGGAAACTTATGAGCGGCTCGCATGAGAAATGCTTTGTCTTAAACCTTGTTTACTGCTTTCTGACCGAGTTATCTGTTATGACATAACTATTACGAATGTTATTGTTTAGGTCACTACAAAATTTACGATTCGAAAGGTTTGACATTTAAGCCGTTCAGTTTTAATTCTACAAATTGAACTGCACAATCAAAGTTTACGGTTCTTAGGTTTGCCGAAAACGTCAGTTTAAATGCGCAGTGGAACTGTACAATTAAGACTAAGCGTCTGTAGCCGGCTTTACATTGGTGTCAGTAACCGATTTTCAAAAGAAGGTTATTTTCATACTGAAAGGATTGACGATATGGTATCATCGCCGTGGATTTCTAAGGTAATACGAGTATATAGTTTAAGCGTTTTCTTTCATTTTCGTTCGTTAAAGTACTTCTATTTTAAAGGTACAAAAATAACGATTTAAATGTATTATTGTATTTCATCGCATATCAATTTTCTATTAAAGTTGTATTATTTTTTTCTGACGGCACACAATATTAATTCTACCAAAACGAAGCAGTCCATTTTTAATCAACACTCTGTAAACTTTTTAATTGGGAAAAAATTGCGAAAAGTTTTTTTTTGTTTGTTTTCACCGATTTATTGTCATGTCATTAGCAGATATGTTAACGATAAAATGTCGGCTTGTCTACTTTTAAAAATAATTTATATATTTTATCTGTTTGTTGAAAAGGTAAGTAAGTATCTACTCGGATATTGCAGGAAGAAAATCTAAAATAATAACCTAACACCGAGTCACTTTCGAACATAGATTAAAACCAGTTGAGACATTACATATGTTATACTGACAGCAACTGAGACACATTTATACGAAATATACATAACGTGAAGAAGTGAAGGAAAACACCGTGATGCAACCTGCACATATCGGCGAAGATATTCAAAGATATGTGTATTCACGCAAAATACGCGCTAGTCGTGGAGTTGCGAAAATGGATCCCATCATGGGTCGAAACCTTTAACCTTTAACGTGAAGAAGACAGTGACATAGATCTTTGGTCCCTTTTTTGTTGGATTTTGTTTCTTTGGGTCCGAAAATATGCCCCAAGCAAATGTGACGTATCATATAGTATTGTGGCGCTCCAAGCGTACATTCGGTGAACTCATTTTCACATGTCCCAGGCAAAGGCTTGAGACATGATGTTATTGGTTTACAACCGTAAAGTGATGCACACACAACACACGTAAGACGTAGTCTAAGGCATTTTATGTCTCAACCGTACGCGATTTCTATATTTTTCTCTTTCTAAGCGAAGTACAATAATATTAATACAAAAAATATAATTAGGGTATGACATCGCTAAAATATCAGAGTGGGTGACATGATAAATTTAACGAGGGGTAAAATATTTTATGTACGTAAAAACTATAGTTCCGCCCTTATTAATGTCACTCCGGTGTTGCCAGTTTGCGCGAAATGAAATTACTATGACATGGCAATATTTGTAAAGAGGTACTTTAGAGGTTCGGGAAAAAGCCAGTAATAAATGTTGACGTTTTAGCAATCGCAGGATTTGTTTTTTGTTTAAATGTAATTTTTATTAACTAAATATTTTAGTTGTTTTACTACTTTATAACTTAGTAAACTGCTTAAACTTTTTTGGGACATTATAACTAACTATTTGTTGTCCGGGAATCCGCGTGGAATAAAAAATAAATGTGTTAGTAGTTTAGTACTAATAATATAAAGAGGAAAACTTTGTATTTTTATATTTTTGTATGTATTGAAATAACTCAAGAACTACTTGGCCTATTTCAAAAATTCTTTAACCATTATCAAGCTACATTATCCCCGAGTAGGTTATTTTTTTTTAATTCCACAAGGACGAAGTCACGAACAGCTACTAGTTAAAAGAAATAAGTTATAAATATCTTAGTATTGTTCATACAATTTTGATTAATGTTATTAATTTCCCGTTTAATGTGTGCTTACAATGTAACTGGTATTTATTGCTAAATGGGGGACTTCACTCGCCCAATTTAGGGGCGCGGCTGACATGACGTATTGTGTTAATTCGTCACATCGTGTTCATTTATAGAGTACGTCATGTTGTTATTGTTTTAGTAATGGTAATATTATAAATGTGTAAGATGGATGTTTGTTTGAACATATATCTAACTAGCTTTTGTGCTCGACTTCGTGCTCGAGGAATTAAATAATATAGCCTATGTTACTCGGGGATAATGTAGCTTTCTAATGGTGAAAGAATTTTTGATATCGGCCCAGTAGTTCTGGAGTTATTTCAATACAAACAAAAATACAAAGTTTCTCTCTTTATAATATTAGTATAGATAGTCTGAACGTATCTCGAAGTTTTCATAGATTGATTGACAGCTGTATCTTAGAATATATGAAAGCTTTATATACCTAAAGCCGGTTACAAACGTTAAGTTTTTTAACTGTGAAGTTAAAACTGGTGTACACACGTCAATTTGAACTGCACATTCGAACTGTACAGTTCTCAGTTTTGCCTACACACGTCAGTTTTAACTGCGCAGTCGAACTGTACTTTATAAATGAAAATTCCAATAAAAAAAGAAATGTCAAGTTGACACCAAAAGTTTTCTTATTAGCCAACAAAGAAAGGTACGTTTTTATTTAACTTCCTAATCTTCTGTCCTATTGTTAGTTGACAGCTACTTAATGGGATCTCGAACTTTCGCTATTTAACAGACAATTTAAAGAAATTAAGACGCAGTTAAACTTCAAACACTCGTGACTCTTAAATCTGTTAAAGGAAATCTAAAATTCTGAATTTTCAATAGCGTAATTTTGTCTAACTTTGGGTTGAGGACTACCGATCTTGCGGTCCAAACATCCATATAACTCACGCATTTACAATAAGTACTAGCGACCCGCCCCGGCTTCGCCCGGGTACATTGTTAATACTAAATACACTACAGTAAAACTATAAACGTTGATTATAACAGCCATACTAATAACAATAACAATGCTCGAATTTTTAAAACTACGCCACGGATTTTGATTCGGTTATTTTAATAGAGTGATTCATAAGGAAGGTTTTCATGTATAATACATTCACAATATAGTAGAGTGACACTGATAATTTAGAGGTTTTTAATATGATGTCGTAAATTAACACATTTTTAGCGCGTACATTGTAAACGCTGCAGTTAGTATCAGCATTATACCGATTTGCATTCGTATTAAGCCGAGGTGGGTCGCTAGTACGACTATAAATGTGTAATTCTGATTTTTATTTCCATTAGTAAACGAAAGTATTGGTATTTGATCCCTTTAAAAGCAAGACTGTATTAAATTGCCTTCTCAAGTATCAATATCGAATATTAAATGCAAAATTGGCCGGATTTTGAGCAAGTCGATGAGGTAAGGAACTCTTATCGACTGATTGCGGTTATTCGAGGGCCACTCAAAATATAATTTAGCAAATATAAATTACGTCAATTGTAGTTGTACGGGATAACTATTAGAGGGATTTTATTTACTAATGCTTGAGCCATTTTAATTTATATTATAACTAGCTGTTGTTCGCGACTTCGTCCGCGTGGGATTGAAAAATACAGCGTATGTTACTTGAGGATTATGTAGCTTTCTAATGGTCAAAGAGTTTTTGAAATCGGCTCAATCGTTCCTGAGTTACAATACATACCAAAATACAAAGTATTCCTTTTTATAATATTAGTATAGATTCATAGTTTTGTATAAACTGTTACGTTTAAAAAATATAGCACTCTAATTAAAAGTTAAGTCGTAGGAAACGAGAGAAATGCGACTGTCTACAAAAGTAAAGTTATATAAATAATGCGAGAAGTTGGACCAAAGATGGCTACATAAGTTCCGATTTGCCGCGATATTTCTTCCTTTTTAACTAACCAAAACTTCCTTCTTACGGAAGATATTTAATTGATTTTGATATAAAAAATAAAATGCTGTTTCTTGTAATTGTATTTAGCTATATTTTTTAACCATATCCAGTGGCCGATTAAAGGTCCAGAGCGCCTTAGGCAATCACTTTTTCCGCGCCCCTGTACTGGCGTGTACGTTTACGAATGTATCGATGCTTGTGCAATATATATTTAGATTATAGATCAGCATTTCGTTTTTAATCATCGATATATTATTTTCTCCAATTATTTAAAAAATCTGAGCTCGCGCGCCCCAAGGCACGTGCCTAGTTTGCCTTAGGGATGATCCGCCTCTGATCGTATCTTAGAAGTTTGACGAATAGTTTGATCAAAAGAAGACAAAACATGTTTTGACTAAACAGCTCTTCATTGTTACAAATTATTGTATTTAGTTTATTTTGTCTGACTTAAATAACCTTCAAGTATCTATATTAACTACGCCCTTTGTTATTTCAACGTTATAAATAAAATTTATTATATATAAATAAACGATTCAGGGAAAGCGTATCCTTACATTTTATGGATTGCCATTTATTTATTCTCCCCTAAAACAAATGTATCAAAATAATGCGTAATATGAAAATGTTTTCTTACGAAGGGTAATTTTGAGCTTGTATCATACTCGTAATTGTTATCTCTGTTTTTTATTTCTTTAATTGACATTTCCAATCCTCTTACGGTGAAGGAAAGCATCGTGATGCCTGCACATATCGGCGAAGAAATTCAAAGATATGTGTGAAGTCACGCAAATACGCGCTAGTCGCGAGTTGCAAAAAATGGAGCCCATCATGGGTCGTACTAAGACTAATGGTGACATGGATGGCTATACGTTTTTGTACTAATATTTCTGCAGTGGATAAGTATAGTTAAAATAATTTGCAAATAAGTAATCTAAAGCAAAACTTATTTCACCGATATTCTTCTCGAAAAGTAAATCTATCAGATAACATTTTACGTCAAAGTCATCTGTCAGCGATTTGGGCTCTTAAAATTTTTCGTGTTGTTAAAATTATGAAATCATACTGTCTAAATCTTTTAATTTTATTAACGTATTTCGAACTATGCATATGCCGAAGATATGACAATTTCACACTGTTCACCGCAACACCTACAGAGGAATATCATTTGAATTTCTTACAAAATGTTATGTCCGAAAAATATATTGATGTTATTTTCTGGAAGAAGCCATCTAAATTGTACAACGATGTGCATTTTATTGTCAATCCTTTAGACTTGGAATTATTTAAAGAAAGGACTCGTCATTTTAAACTAGAAACACAAGTATTATTAACAGATGTTCAAAGGTAACACGTGTATTTCAAACAATTTACAACATCATCAAAACTTTCTCAGGATAAGTTTTAGTAAGACTAATACAATTGATTTTAAAGACCTTTATATAACTAAAAAGACAAAGGAAAGATAACTAAAAAAACAACATTTTCTAATAAGAAAAACTATGCAACTAAATCAAATTAACAGTTGTAAAACCTACATGTTATCTTTGTCTGGTAGGTCGGTGAAATACCACGACACAGAAGACAGACGTGAAATAAAATCAGTTCTCTAATGAGTGTGGTTTCGGAGGCCTAATTTTAAACCACTTCCCCTTCCCATCCTTTTCTTATGAGCAAATAACGGGAAGATAGAATTGACGTGGGAGAGGACGCATGGGAAGAGGAATTATCCTAAATTATCAATATAAAACAATACTTAAATGAAACTATTTTTCAGTGCCTTCGATTCACAAACCACGAAAAAATACACAACGCCCAAGGTAGAAACATTTACTTGGGATCACTATCACTCGTTGGAAGATATCTATCAATGGATGGCTGATTTGGCAGTCAAAAACCCTGAACAAGTTGAACTTCGTACTATTGGACAATCTGTCGAAGGGAGAGACATTCAAGCGGTTTTTATAAAGAAGGACAAGGGTAAAGCTAATGTGATTATTGACGGTGGTATACACGGAAATGAATGGATATCAACCGTCTTCGTTACATTTTTAATAAAAAAATTGATATACGCTCAAGGCGAGGATGATACACTATATGACCTGGCTAATAAATATCATTGGTATTTAATACCGGTGGTAAATCCAGATGGCTTCGACTACAGTATGAAAACTGTTAGTATTTTTCTCTTCACTGACATATCTGTTTAAAGTAGCTATATGAAAATGAAGAGCGTCGGTGGCTTAGGGGTTTAGTTCTTGACTTATAATCTGCAGGTCCCGAGTTCGAATCCCGCCATGTACCAATGTGTTTTTCGAATTTCATATGTACATATTTACCCCGAGCTTTAACGGTGAAGCAAAATATTGTAGTGCAACCTGCATATATCGACGAAGAAATTGAAAGATATGTGTAAAGTCGACCAACCCGAACTGGGCCAGCGTCGTTAACTATGGCCTAGTCACCTGATAGTAAGCTAGTGATAATGATACGAAAATTATCTAGTCTTAAATAAATCTTAATAAGATAAGCCAGTCGATATAATAAGACTAGGAACTTTCAGCTACCACAAGATTTTAATACCAAGAACATTTTCAAGTCTTATGGACTGCACAAGGTCTTATAATAATTATACAATTTTTAGGATCGACTATGGCGCAAAAATAGAAAAATATTTGATAACGGTGAAGGAGTTGATTTGAATAGAAACTTTCAACATAATTTTGGAAGTAAGTTTATTAACTAGCGTTACATACTATCGATATTTTAAAGTTTGCCTTTAATTTAATTAATTATACAGAATATGGAACCAGTGTAAATGTGAAAGATGATAACTACGGCGGTACAGAAGCCTTTTCGGAACCAGAATCCAAAGCATTAGCCGGCTTCATAACAAGTAAACGGGATCGTTTGAAATTTTACATATCATTTCACTCATATGGTCAAAAAATTATAATACCCTATGATGATAGAGTGCAACACGTTGAAAATTTTTCAGAAATGGTAATAATCTTTTGTACATTATTTAGCTTTTGGTCCTATATGAAATACTACTTAGGAAATTATTCTATCTAGATGAGAATGGAGAGTTATTATATTATTATAAAGTGGCAAACGAGCAAGTGGCCACCTGGATTCGCTAAAATAGCGAAGCGACCGCTGCCCATAGATATCTGCAATTGCAGATGCGTTGCCTACCCTTAATCTACGGAGGAGGAAACGCACAGCAAGTTAATTCCTCTTGATATGCGTCCCCTCCCTCGCCAATCCACTTCCAAAAACGTTAATATCCCCAAAACTTTATTCATGATTTTATATTTTAGGATAACTATGCGAAACAAGCTGTATTGAGAATGTATCGATTAAACGGAATAAAATACGGTGTTGGCACTACGTATGACACGTTAGGTCTGGGTATTTTCATTTGATTTTAAATTACATATCAGAAACTTAATTTGCACTCAAACATTTACAACATTTATAGGTTTACGAGCTTCTGGAAGTAGTACGACTTGGGTAAAGAAAAAGTTCCAAACAAAGTAAGCGTTTTAAATAGATCTTTGATTTATAATTTTAAATTACATATAATTCTCGTTCTATAGTTTCTACATTCTAAGGACTAAAGTTAAGCTACATCATCGGCCTGTGCAAGACCATTGCTGAACATTTAGGTCTTCCTGATGCCTTCCACAGTAACCACAGCACACATCAAACAGTTACTAAGATCTTACGATATAACTTCCCTTCGCCGTTTTCTGTTTCAAGTTCAACTGCACTTAGCAGCTCTCCGATGGTTACGACGAATATAGTAATTGATTAAACCTTATCTACTTTAGGTATGTGATAACATTTCTCTTACGTGACAACGGGAGTTATGGCTACGCGCTACCTAACGATCAGATACAGCCAACCTGCGATGAGGCCTTACAAGGTCTTATTGAACTTATGACAGCACGTCCTAGACGTATTCGTTCGGACTTATTCAATGGAGCTCAAAAATCTAGACACGCAATCGTAATGTTAACAGTGATTCATATTTTGATTTGTTTTATTTTGTTTTGTTAATGTAATGTATTTTTTTTTTTCATGAAAATGTCTATTAAAGTTTTGTATAGAATTTTCTTGTTATTCTTTTAACAAACTAGAACTTTTATGGTTTCAAGGTTGAAAGCGTTGAAAGTGTAAGTCACTAAGATGTCCAGAGCTTGCATGTTCTCCTTCTTGCCTCTTTCAGTCTGGGAATAATTCATGGGACATAGATGGACCTATTATATTTAGCTTGTTGACCTGGATCACTGAAACATAAATAATATGAAAAAATAAAGTGTGTTTTATAATCTGTGAAGCTATCCATAGATACGATTTGATACTCATCAAAATAAAATTGAAGTACAGACGTCAAACTGACAAATCAAAAATACAATAAATAATAAATTATATAATCGTTTTAAAAAAATTGAATTTTTCAAGAATAATGTTAGTAGCATTTCGTGTTGTCATTGTTTATTTTGTGACAATATTCCCCTTTGATGAATGCGCACAGAAGAAGTACCACAACTACACGCTATATCGAGCTATACCGATGAGCGAAAAACATCTAAAATTCTTCAAAGATTTGACATCATTTTATGACGTAAACTATTGGAGACCACCTGGTAAAATCAGCAAATCAGTGGAGTTTATAATATCACCCGAAGACAAGTCAGCATTTACGAAAGATGCCGAACATTTAGGCATCTACTTGGTGACAATCATGGATAACGTACAAAGGTTTAGTTTATTTACTATTATTCTAGTTGAATAAACTACTGCTAATTTTCAAGATATAAAAGCTCCAAGTACCAATAATTTTAGAAATGTAATAAAGTGTTCCGTTTTAGGGCATTCGATGGACAAACTGTTCGAAGTTATATTAGAAGAAAAATGGAACAGTTCGATTGGCGTAGTTATTTCAAAACAAATGATATTTACAAGTGGTTGTTTGATCTTGGAAATGAATATCCTCAAGAGGTGTATTTAGAGAGTATCGGTAAAACATTGGAGAACCGAGACATTATTGCTGTTAGAATTCTTCTGGGCACCGGTAAAAGAAGGTACACAAAAATATTACATAGACTAGTGTAAAAAGATAATTTCCATGTTGCATTTCATATAAAAAAGCAGATCATTTGTGACCTCTTTGCAACGAAATTAGCAATAGATGAGCAATAGATGTCTTCCATCACGACAATAGAAGAGGGAATAACCTAGAAATAGATTATTTCCCTTTCATAATCGACCTCTCCTCCGTCGTCCCTTTTTTTGAGTTTAGTGTAAAATAAGACATAGAAATCTCTATGTTCCCAGACCAAAAGTGATAGTCGAAGGCGGCATCCACGCTCGTGAGTGGATATCTCCGGCATTCGTGACGTTCATGATGAATCAAATCCTTCACGCGCCCAAATCAAATAATACAGTATTAAAAGAAATCGCGTTTGCATACGAATGGTATTTCGTGCCGATCTTAAATCCTGATGGTTATGAAATAACTCATACTTCGGTAAGTGTCTTAAAATTGTATGATTTCTATAATAAATGTTATTGAAAATAAGCGTCCGATGTGTTATTATATTTACAGGATCGTTTATGGAGGAAAAATAGTAGAGGCGTTG
The DNA here is from genome assembly GCA_013186455.1 of Papilio dardanus tibullus. NCBI lineage: Eukaryota > Metazoa > Arthropoda > Insecta > Lepidoptera > Papilionidae > Papilio > Papilio dardanus. The sequence continues at coordinate 531,558 of QDHC01001548.1, read as the reverse complement.
ATCTGAATAGAAATTTTGGGATCGCATTTGGAAGTAAAATCGCTCACAATTATTATTTACATTACCAATTTGATTTGTTAGCATGTTTTTAATTCAATGCTATATTTTCAGCCGTTGGCGTCAGCTTTAGTTCTTGGGATAACTCATATTGCGGTGATCATGCGTTTTCTGAAAGAGAAAGTTCATCTATGGCTTCTTTCGTGCGTTCCAAGAGCGAAGATTTAGAATATTATCTCGCATTTCACTCGTATGGACAATATATGATAATACCTTATACATTCACAAAGAAACATTTAGAAAATTATGAAGAAGTGGTAAATAAAATTTCAGTTATGAAGTTTTTAGTAGATTTCCAACAAACAATAGACAGAAATAACAATGAAGCTAACATGAACACATCTGTGGTTCCTCTGGCGTTGCAGATGTCTGTGGGGATCGGATCAATTGATTTAGTTGATTCGCTGCTCGTTTGCCCCCTTCTCCTAAAAAAAAAAAGATTTGAATTAATTTGCATGTAAAAATTAATGTCCTGTTTCAGTACGCAATGGGTAAGAAAGCTGCACTAAGGATTGCTGATAAACATGGAACTGGATATTCTGTAGGAACGGCATTCGATACTGTCGGTAAAGTGACATTTCATATAAACTGTGAAAATATTAATAAAGAAAATAAAGACATTAACTATCAAGAATTTAACAGATGCAATAATATTTATTTGTAGACTAACACAGGTTAGATAACCTGAATAAACTTATCAAATAATTATAATTTTAGGCTACTTAACATCTGGAGTTAGTGGATGTTGGGTCAAGAAGACATTTAAAGTACCGTAAGTATTTATTATGTAACTCTAAGCCATTCAAAATTTGTACATCAATAGACACTACAACACGAACTAAAGCAAGTAACCAGTCTTGTTTGATTTACCCTCATTTATTATCATTTACTTGGTGTTAATTTTTCAACTACTGAGGACCAATACTTTTGTAGCAAATCTTTCAATTGTCCGCTCCATAACTTGTTTATGAGTATCAGAATAAATTTGGTTCCTTACCAAGTACTTTACCACTTTCTTAATATTATTGTTTCTTAGATACGTGATGACGTTCGAGCTTCGAGACGAAGGATACTACGGTTTCGCCCTCCCTCCCGCAGACATCTTACCGACATGCGAAGAAACGATGGACGGTGTCCTATCCTTGCTTTCACCAACACAAAGAAAACTATCTCAAGGAAAGAGTGGATCCGGCTACAACATTTTGGATAGATTAGTAACAGCTTGGAATATACTTATGTTCATACTAGTGCGTTACGGTTAGATTATGCCGATTGTAGACTATATATTTTTGTTTTATTTTTACGCCTGTGTTTTGTAAAGTCCATGTATGCGTTATTGCGATTGTATTAAATGATCTTACTTTGATATAATTGGTTTAAATATTTTGCTTACTTACTTCACATCAAGTCAAGTATTTGCACCTAGTTCTATACTTATTAAGAGATGCACAGGCTATCCAAGATCGGTGTCCAAAAATACAAATTCTTCCTTATTAAAGCGCTCGCTTCGAAACGCATAGTGTATACCATCTATTACCATAATTGACCAGAAATTCAAAGTCATTGTGGGCAACAAAATGCTTCCAGCATTATTACCTTACGAAAATTAATGAATGTGTTATAGCGTGCATAGTTGCATTATTTTACCAATGAATACGTAAACGATGTTATCGTAGGTGGTAATATGACTAATGATGCATGTAATCGTTTAGGCGTCACGACAAATCGTCTGATCACGTGACCTGCACCCATTAATTTTCATTCCACCGACCAGGATATGAAAACCCACCTCGAGTCCCCTGGACTTGAATAAATTGAACGAAATACGTGAGTCTACATTCCAACTGAAAGCTCAATTTACAATAGTCGTGCGGTCGTTACATTTATGGCATGAGTGTCGTTTTATTTATTGATGCGCAATTTCGTACTTTAATATTCGGTTATTAAAGGTGTTTATTGTATTGTAATATTTGCTTGTATTAGGTAGCCCTTTTTCCTATTCATCCTTTTATATCGATACAATAATTTGCAATTTGAAGAATAATTATCAACTATTACCTTAGCTAATACAAAAATTTGAATATTTACTTAGTTCAACTTATTTCACGATTTAAAATTAGATTTGATCAAGAATCATTATTTAATTCAATGTAAAAATATATTATTTGTGATAATAATTATATGAAGAAAATTAAATAGAATGATACAATTGCAGAACAGACTGAAACGAATCCACGAGAAGTAAAACGAAACTACGAGAACGTTCTCTCGTTAACTTTAATAATCACTGGAGGATACTCTAGATTAAGCAGAAAATTTAAAGATACAGCGAAATTCTTGCCAGCACTCAAGTGGCCCTTCAATGCACTACAGTCTTTGTCTCCGCCGACTGTACGAACTGGGGCACTGCACAATTTATTTTATGGTTTTCAGACAATTTTCTCTCTTATGTCCGTGGCGTGTTACTTGAATAAATTCTCCTCTATTGTAATTCGCACATTTATTACATCTCTGTGAATAGATGGGGATCGTTAAGAACCTCTTACAGTCTTACAAAGGTTACGAGACGCAAATAGCAAAAATTTGAGACATACTATTGTGTTGTGAAAACTGTATAGAGCTTTCTGGGAACTATTAAGTTTATTTGGTGTCATTCTACCTTTATTTTCTTCTCTTCTGATTTATATTTTCGTCAAGTACATTTATTAGAACACGTTCCACCTGAATTGTGCTACGATCTCATATGTAACTGGCAATGTAGACTTTTGTGTTTTGTTCTTCTAGTAAGTACTTAGTTGCCGTTTTTTCTCAATTTTTTCTATTGTATCTCTTTATTCTATTACAACAATACTGGTAGCTTAGAATACTTTTTTAAACTAGAATATCTTTGCAACTGACTTGCATTCAAAAGCATAAGATTTCACGCCCGATATAGTTCACATTTCTTAATTAGTTTGCTTTTTACCCACTGACTGTGGTTGCTCAATGTGGGCATTGTTTGCTCAAACAACGGCCGCTCCTGGCAGGATTCCAGGCTTAGAGATTAATTAATTGGGACACCGGGACACTTCCCGACCGTCTTAGTAGACTTTAAAGCAGTTTAATTCACGGAGTGCATTAGATGTTACTACTCGTATTTGTATCAAATAATTCAGTTGCAGTAACCGTTTCGACGAAATTTATTGCTAGGATATCTCACAAAGAACGTGTTTGTTAACGTAAACGAGGTTTGATAGAAATGTGAGTGCCGTCGTGCAAGAATTCTTGCATTTAAATATTTCGCGACACGTGTTTTTAACATTTCTTAAATATTCTTTTGATGTTAGATTTACATAGTTCAAAGGGACACGTTGGGGTGCATGTAGAAGTTCATTTTTGGAGAAATCATAAGTATGGAATAATAATGAAAATTTGATTAAAACGATTTCTTTTAGCTTACATTTTCATCAGAAATATTCATTCAGGGTGCATATAAATTGGTCTGCTTGAAATTCTAAATATTATTTGATCATGACACGTCTGAGTTTGCTATTTTGATTAAAATTAGCTGAACACAGACGAAAGCTATTATTTTTAAATTGGATTGCTTATATTTTCTTCTTTAATTCATATGGGAGGGAATATGTGGTTTCTTACAAGTCACGTGGTGGTGGTCACAAGGTGGTGAATTATTTGAATGAATTCTAACTTTGAAGGCAATGCCCTCTAGGCTCTATATCATCTTTGCCCGGATATTGGATGAAAGGTTTCTACTATAATAGCTTCTTGGCGTTCTCGTGTGTCGGAGGCCAAGATCCACTTTGGGTCGCTGCGCCAGCGGAATAAGTAAGCTTCTTGTATGACTATGACAATAAAGGTGATAAATATTCCACTCCAAAAAAAATGACATATAACCTCTCGTCTCAATTAGATGTCTTATTTAACTGGAAAATAATGAAGATAAAAATTGCAATAGAATTAGAAAAGGAATATCATGTGAAAAAATTTAAAAAATTTGGCAAATATTACAAATAAACAGGACAACACAAATCAATAGACGAACATGAGTTCAAAGCAAACGTGGCTCGATACAATTAGATAACATCTGGCTCGATTCCAAGTTGCAATTTGTCCCTAGCAATCAGTATAACGCTTCCATAAATTTTAACCTTTTGTTTTTTCATTTGGTTTTTGTGCGGCACATGCACCTGTAAGCTGATCTCGCTGGGAAGAGGCAGAAAGAAAACTTCGTCCGATGTTCTTGAAGACAGTAGATTCCTTGATGCGATGTTGATTTCCCCTCTGCTCCGTATCCCGGCGCGTCTCATTTTATTCGCGTCGGGGGAGCACTATCGCGTGGGGGGCTTACACCGCAAAAGGAAAAAACCGTTATTTTTTTATTAAATAATAATAACATACATCTATGACTATTTCTTTTTACACATTACATTTACATTTTTTCTATTGCTATTTAATAACTAATTAAACTTTATTTAATTTAAAACTTAACATTATCTATTTATACGAGCCGTCTTGCACAGTTTTTGTTTACGGAATGTTGGAAAAAACAAGTTCCCCCTATCTATCTCTTAATTATTTAATTAAAAAAGTTACTGGAGTAAAAATTTTTTTACATCTTTAACTCACTTTTGTTGGACGTAATTTAATTTTCAGTGTAGACAAAATATTTCTTTGATTCTTATTTTTTAATTAATTAAAATGGTAGAGAACACAACTGGGGTTTGCCCAAATTACATGCGCTACAAAGCTATTCGATAGCGAATATCAAAAATGTATAAAAATAATAATGACGTTCGATATCTCACACGTGACAAGCACATGTCTTATCGTCGATCGTCAATTTCATATATTTTATCCAATCTATCAGCGATATCACCAATCAAAAGATTCTTTAGGTAACCCCCCTTTTTTAAAATAAATCTATACTAATATTATAAAGAGAGAAACTTTGTATTTTTGTATTTTTGTTTGTATTGAAATAACTCAAGAACTACTAAACCGATTTCAAAAATTCTTTCACCATTAGAAAGCTACATTATCCCCTAGTCATTGTATAAATATAAATGCATTTGTTTTAATATCTAACGCGTCATGATGGTAGATGTTAATGTATGAAATATTTTTTGCATTCGTTTCCGAGACGACTTCAACAACTAAGTTCAAATTTAGTACTGCATTTATAATTACACTGCGAAATTTTTGGACTACCTTTAGTCTCTAATTAAAGCATACTTGTAGCCACAGATTTAATTAGAAAATGTAAGCAGAGAGCGCAAAGTTGGACCTCTTAATTAATGTTACATTATTTCCCTTAAATTTTCACGACCACCGACGTTACATAAATCTTCAAATACGTAATTTTTTTTCATTTTTCCATCTCTAACAAAGTTTCAAACTTGGCCAATTAATGAATTCGTAACGATCCAAAAAGCTTTTAATTGAGTTACAGTGTTGGATTTATTTTCATTTTTCCCCTGTTATTAAATGTTACTGCAACTTTTAGTGAAATTTTAATCAAGATAAAAGCTTTGGAACAGATCCGAAGAATGTATTTTTAAGAAGTTTAATTTGTTTGAATTTATTTGTTTGTTTTATAGCATATCAAGAACTTTTTATCAAATATCTTGGTGGTCCAATTAAGTTATAACTTTGTGACGAGAAAAAAAAGATTGTTGTTGCTAAACTCAAATAAAACTAAATAGAAAAAAGAAGACGAAATTGGTTCTTAAGGTTTTAAGGTACGATTCGCGGAACACAGCATACGGCAAACGGCAACAAGCTACGGCATGGGCCGCAAAAGCAATGCACTTCTGCAACTGCCCAACGAGTAAGTTGGGCAATTTTATAAGAAAGCTCGACTTTCAACTTACTCAAATTCGGCTATATGATAGATATTATAAAGAGAGAAACTTTGTATTTTTGAATTTTTGTATGTATTGAAATAACTCAAAAACTACTGGACCGATTTCAAAAATTCTTTCACCATTAGAAAGCTACATTATCCCCAATAACATAGGCTATTTCCACGCGGACGACGTCGCGCACAACACCTAGTGTATCATAAAGCGAAACGACAATAGCATATTAATAAATCGATTAAAGGAGTAACAATAGAATGTATCGGGGGATTCGAATCGCAATCGTTTATCTGGCACGGAGCCACAGGCATGCTTAAAACAACTGTAGTAGATCGAGCCATGTCTGAATTTATGCGCCTGTTTGATGGATTGCATTGGAGAGTCTCCCGCTTTGGATAGATGATGTTATTACTTCGATTGGCAAACACATATCTATTTACGTTGGCCCGTTTGAACAAATATTTGATTTTGTGCCTGCCAGTTACTTGTTTGTTTTAAATTAAAACGTTTTAGGTTTGAATGTTTTGATTAATTGTTATTTTAATTATTAGATTGTAACTAATGTCGGTTATTTTGGATTTGTTAAATAAACAGTTGCGTTATTGTTAGTGGATTTAAATAGTTGAGGTGGAATTTATGAATACACGATTTTGGGGTCAAATAATATTATTATTCAATACAGCTTTATAGAGTTGCTCTTGTGGATAGAAGTGCTGATCTTTAAAAATATTCTTTATCTAATTTGTTTATTTTAAAAAAGTTATAAAGAATAATAACAAATTAGTTTTATTAACTTCTATAATGTACATCTATACTAATGTTAGAAAGAGAGTAACTTTGTATTTTTGATTTTTTGTATTCTTGTACTATTACGATAATTTCAAAAATTCTTTCACCGATAGAAAGCTACACTATCCCCAAGTAACATAGGAAGGAAGTTGAGAACATCAGCTAGTATCATATAGAGAGGACTACAAAATTTCATCTATATCTATACTAATATTATAAAGAGAGAAACTTTGTATTTTTGTATTTTTCTTTGTATTGAAATAACTCAAAAACTACAGAGCCGATTTCAAAAATTCTTTTACCCACCGAAAGTTACATTATCCCCGAATAACATAGGCTATTATTTCATTACACGCGGACAAAGTCGCGCACAACAGCTAGTCTTAAATAAACTTTTATCAGGCTCGGGAATAATTTTCCAATTTAACTTCCATATATTTCTGAAGCTGCATACTTTAATTAACATTGTGTACAAGATTAGAACACAGGTTATTTCGCGTATCGTAGCCACATATCGGTATGCTAAAACCAAACTTTATCGCTCTAATCCTTACCAAGATATCATAATCATAAATAATTTTATAATATTTTTTCTTGTATGAATTTATATGCTAATACGAAACAAACTATAATTTATACTTTAAGGAAACTTTTAAATAACCTTTTAGAATATCAGCCACTAGAAATGACCGCTCAGGATAGGCGACGATGGCGCTCTCTTGTGTTGAAGGCCAAGACCCACTTTGGGTCGTTGTGTCAGCGGAGTAAGTAAGAAATGACTAGCAAAATCTTAAAGTAAAAAAAACATTCCTTTTACAACTATTGGAATTAAATTGTGACTTTAAAAATCTCAAATAAGAGCAAATAATATTTATTTAGCAATGTTGTAAAAGTCCTTGCCACCGTTAACAATGACAGGCAATGTATTTATTTCCGGCAATTGCTTGATGTGGTATCCATCCAGCAATTGCTGTGATCTCATTCATTACAGCAACACGCATTAGCGACTGCAAGCGAACGGCGTAGACGACGTCCCCTGATTTATCGGACCACCTCCTGCCCTTAACGACACGCTGTGATGTACGGCTGATGGTGTATGGTCCAATCCACAAGATGCAGGGTTGAGAATTCTTTGTCTTAACGCAAGATTGTTTTAATAAATAGCAAGAAATAAAAAAAAGCAATGAGCATTGATCGACTCCGCAACTGACACTGAAATATGGATAGTCTTCTACGTCTGTGAATTAGTTTCTTTATGCAATAGAAAGTTACAATAGAACTCTTTCTATTACAAGGAAGCTGTAGCATTAGTAAGAAAAGTTATTTACTAATATCGTGAGACAATTGCCAAAAATTGTTAAGTATCCTATAAAAACAGTGGCGGTCGCTTTTGTCGGTGTTAAACTACCACTTTAGGCCTCTGCACCAGTGAAATAGTTAAGTGAGTAATTTGTTGTATTCTTATGATTCTACGTCTTATACAAAATCGCTACCTCTTGTGACTTAATCTTCGAATATAAACGGTAACGGCCGACTGCAAAGAACAAAGAGAATTATTCGAAGATGAAGTCAACCACATTATTGCGGTAAGAACGGACGCGAGTGATTAATGTTGGGCGTAATTTACACACACTTTTCCGTCCATACAAATACTGTATTGTCAACTCATCGGACTGAAACTCGGAGAATTCGCGTATAGCACATAGATTAAAAAAGGCAGATGGGACATGACATATGTCATACTGACAGCGAGTGAGACACATTTATTCGAAATATACGTAACGTGACAGAGACAGTGACATAGATCTTTAGTCCCTTTCTCCGTATGCCATTTTGTTTGTTTGGGTCTAGAAATATGGCTGAAGCAAATGTGACGTACCATATAGTATTGTGACGCTCCAAACGTATTTTCGGTGAACTATTTTTTTTTCGTCCCAGACAAAGGCTTAAGACATGATATTATTGGTTTAAAACCATAAAATGATGCATACATAATTTATCTATGTTATACGCTATAGCCACTTCTATACCTTTCTCTTTCTACGGAACACAAAGACGTTTAAAAATAATTGTTTCATATTAGTATCAGACATTGAATGTGATAAATTATTACAGTAGTCAAGCAAGTCATAGTAATAAATTGGACTTAACAGGTATGGATGGGTTTATCGGGTGACTACTTTTACCTGGCAACGATCCACGACTACAATGCTGGAGTATCTGACTTTTCTCGATTTCACTCCAATTTTTATTTACTTCTAATACTAAAAGAACGAAGGCCTAAAGTGACTAAATGACAAATTACTACTTTAATATTTTTTTTGCAGTGGAAAATTCCATTCCATCAGTAAAATTCCATTTTTTTTTAATTTGCTAGTACGGACATTTAGTTAATATTTATTTTATTTTTATAAGTTAAAGTTACATTTCGTCGACTAAAAATTCTAACCTCAAAATCAAAAGCCAACAAAACGTGGAAGAGATTTGATTTTAATTAATTCACACAAAATCCTCGCGTTCCGTTCCTCTCATAAATATTGAGAACTATAAAAGCCTTCCCGCTTCACCAGAAAATGATTTTAATAAAATGATTCGTTCCTTTTCACGCTTACTCTCATATTCTTCGAGATGAGATTATTTGATTATGGTGGGGATTGAGGTCGCGGAGTTTTGACTACGTTTTGTGAACGTGTTTGTGGAAAAGACGTCGGATTTTTTCTGTATTACCTTTTTTTAATATACCCTCTTCGAGACTCACTTATGTAAATATGAAAATAAGTGTGAAAGGAAGCATAGAATTTAAATATGTTGATATTAATGTGAAATGACATTCGAAATTATTTATAACCAAATGCAATTGATACTGTTAAATCACTTATAATCTAAAATAATCACTTATATAATATTTAATACTACTAATATAATATTTAACAGTGGTAGAGCCCGCTTTAACATCTTCGCACGAATTGGCCGGCTCGCCAGGTGAAATACCACGACCACACAGAAAACAGACGTGAAACGGAAGAATTTCCGCATTTCGTCTGAATAGTGTGGTGCCGGAGGCCTCATTTTAAGTCCACTTTCCCTTCCTATCTTTTTCTTAAAAGGAAAGGAAACTGAAGTAAAAAGCTTAAGTCCAAATAACTCGGCGATTATCTCATGCATTGGATTTTAAAACTAAAACAACTATCATCTTTAAAACATTTACAAACATCTCGTTCCACGTGAAACCGCATTATTGCGACAATTTCCATGTTAATTTTATTCTGAAGCGTGTACGTTCATTTATTTCGTTTAGATCGCATTAGTTTAATTTTAGCGTTCGAATCGTGCGGTGGGATGTAATGACGCGGTTCACTCGGTGAATTTAGCCTTAGCACGGTTAATGATGGATATAAACGACGGATTTTAGTATTGTAACTTTCTGACTCGTACCAAAGTCTCCGAGGTTATGACTCCCGTACCTTACTTTAAGAAAGTATAAGTAGGTACTAAAGATACAGGCACACGAAGACTTAGACTAGATTCCAAAAGTGGTCGATATTATATCGATTATTGCGACCCCTTGAAGTCGGTTACCTAGGGGTCGCAATAATCGAAAACTGATTTTGGGGCTAGACGAGGCCTAAAAATCTACCTTAGTACCTAGGTATATTGTACCAATAGGAAAAAGTTAAAGATAAGCCCCTTATTCATAATAGTCTGCTAGCATTGTTAATTCTCACTCTGTCTTCTTCTATTGATCTAAGTCAGGATGAAAAATAACTCTCTGTATGTATCTCGCAGCTGTATTAAGTTAGCGGACCATTATGAATAAGGGGATCGATCTTAAAAGTAGGTAATTTGGCCATGGAAATCTGAAGTGACAGTTCATTTCGGAAAAGGGGTCACTTCTCCAAAATTGTTTGGGGGTCCCTGATTTAGATTAATACTTCGGTTAGAACCAATAGGAATACTAAAATCGCTTGAATTAACAAACATTACCAGGGAACCATAAAAAGGTTGAGTTGATATATTTTTAAATAGTCGCTCGTTTGTAGCAAGTCCGGTATGAGAGTGAGAAATAAACAGTCTGTCGCGTACGCAACAAAACGATGACTTCGCGACGAATGCTCGGTCATTAATCACAATTAGCGACGCGATGGCCGTGAGTTGTGTGCACTGAAAATTATATCTTTGAAAACTCGCTTAAGTTTTAAAAATAGTTAACTAAAATTAACAAATGAGAAAAATTAGATGTATGAAGAATAATCTCTTTCAGTATTCGAAATTTCGAAAAATGACATGATGATGCAGAACAGACAATTATCTCGCAATAATTATTATGTTATATACCGGTCTATGTAACCAGCCCTTATTGTTAAGATCACACCAAAAATTTCGTCAAAATCGCGCTTATAATTACAGAGATATTCCAAAAAGATCACCTTTTAAAACTTCAAACGCTCGTCCTGAAAAGTAGCGATTTGTAATTTCGATACAATACGTAGGTACCGTCGATGTATTTAGAACTAGAAACGCGTTGCAGGAAGGCAAAGAATCAACGAGTATATTTGTCTAGTTGTAAATTTTATTTGTAATAATTATCTTATATAAAGATTGATTTCACTGTCGTATAATTTGCTGGCAAATAGTATAAAGCGAAATCGTGAAATGATATTTGCGAAACACGAAAATAATCAGCGTTTATCATAAAAGGGTTAATATGAATCAGCAATTAAGCTTGTAGTCGTAGTGACAATTTGCAATGGACGAATTTAAAAGATTGATTGCCGGCAAGTAATTAGCCACGGATCGGCGGTTAAGCGCTGGCCTCTTTGCACTTCATTTTTAACCGTCGACATTTTGACAGGTGAACTGCGGTCGTATTTATTTTACAAACGGAAATTAATGCTGCTGAAAGAGTTGTGCTTTACTTTTCGAGCAATTAGGCGCCTTGTGATGAATTCGAAATTCTGTCCGAATTGACAATTTTCGTTTGAATCTCGAAGTTGTATTTTGAAAATTGTTCCAATTTTATGGAGGAAGTATATATAAAATAAAAAAAAGAAACAAATTGAAGATAACTACAGTGACCAATTAGAATGAAAGAAGATAATTCAAATACCAAAAGGAATATTATTCAAAGAAATAATGCTTTTCTAGAACCCCATAACCGAAACCCATGTACCAAGTACGTATGAGTGCATATAAAAGTGTGTCAAAATAGTAATATAAAATAAATAAAGTATAGATTAAATATTAATGATATACGAAAGTTGTATTGATAAGAAATTCAATTAGATATGTTTGTTATCAATGAGACTACTTACTCTGATATTGATAATAACGATGTAAAATTGTTAATAATAAATCTAGATTATGACGAATATTTTTGATAGCTTGATGGTTTTAAAAATCAACTTTAACTTATAAAAAATAAAATACAATTTCGAGCAAAACTATGATGTATTTTCAGTGTAGATAAGTATAACGAATGTAGTTCATTTAGTGCTAGTAGAACAAACCTTACACATTACAAATATGTTAAAATTATTAATTTTGTGCTTGTGTTGTGTATTAGGATTGTCAGAAAAAGTGCGTTATGATGATTACACGTTGTATAATTTACAACCAGAAAATGAAGAACAATTACAATATTTAAAGGATTTGTATAAAGCTACTGATGTTCTTGATTTCTGGAGTATACCGACTGCAGTTGCAAATCAAGTCAGTGTAGTATCTCCACCGAAATCTAGAGATGAATTTGAAAAGGGACTTGAAAGACACGGAATCAATTATGATGTTATAGTTGAAGATATTCAAAAGTAAGTACAATTTTCTTATAAAGATATGAAGTAACATAAAATAATATTTAAGCAGAGCATATGTAAATTAAACAGTATATTTTTACAACTTGGCATAATCGTGCGTACTAACTATTACAAAGACCAAATAATATATAGAGAAGGCAATATCGCTGTAAATTATGTATTACGACACAAGGTGAACTGTAATGATATTTTTTCAGTAACTAGGAGTTTAGTTTTAAGACAATATCTGAATGTAATCAAGAATGCTTAAAAAGAATGGAAGTAGGAAAAAAGAAACACTGACGCCTAATGATAAAGTAATACTTGTAACATTTCAGAGCATTTGATGACCAAATACAGAATAGAAGGAAACGTGACACAGGAATGTACTGGACCAACTATCAAACTATAGATGAAATCTACGAATGGTTCCATGAGCTTGCAAGAACTCATAGCAATGTTGTTACTTTGATTCAAGCTGGAAAAACCTACGAAGGTATAAACAAAAAAACATCTCTTTCTAAACAACGAGATTAGCAAGACCCTAATTTTTTTACTCATTTCTATGCTTACATCTCCACACTATTATGTTACGAGTACTTAGTTAGGGATGTTCCTAAACTAATGAGTAAGCACCTTATAAAAGAAATTTTACTGTCCAGGCAGAAATATAACTGGGGTGAAAATATCTCGTCGATCGGGTAGAAAAGCTTTCTTTATTGACGGCGGTCAGGTCGGCGCGGATTGGCTCTCACCTACGGTCGTCACTTTTTTAATAAATCAGTTGGTGACCGGAGACGACCCTGAAGCGAGGTCGGCAACTGAGGATTTCGAATGGCATATCTTTCCGATTGTTAATCCTGATGGACACCAATTTTCTCAAGATTCTGTGAGTATGTAAAATTAATATACCGTAGGATAAATTGAAACTACAGAGCGACGAAGTTGTACTGGTACATTGACTATAATTGAACGTTTATAGTCAAGAAAACTCCTTTAAAAAAATCACACATTACCTACTGATAGTTCACGGTGTTTTAGGTAAGACTTTGGATGAAGAATCGCAGACCAACTCGTGGTTCCGCTATAGGAGTCGATCTTGCTGAGAATTGGAATTCACAATGGGCAGGTGAAATCTTTGTTGTCTATCTAAATATTATAAGTCTTGATCGATTTTTTCTTGCATTATCTAAAATGTTAATATCATTTTCAGTAAGCGGAGGCAGTTTCAATCCATCGGATAGCAATTACATAGGCATAGGCCCGTTCTCTGAGCTAGAAACGAGATATGTATCGCGTTATATTGATACCATTGGTACCAATCTTGCGGGATTATTGTCCTTTAGAGCATTTGGTCAAAGGCTATTGATACCATTCGCTCCCACAACAGATCCAATGTACAACTATCGGGAAATGGTAAGATGTAACTGCGTTTACATTGCCGAAACATTCACATATAAACATAAAATGAATAAATTATGATGATGCTTCGGTAAGATACAGCAATCATTATAAAACTTTGAACTTAAACTTAAAAAAGAACTCCAGCAAAATAAGGCGGTTGGACGCTTAGTGGAAAAAGATATGCCTTTTGTGTCTAATGGTGTTGTATTGAAAGAGATAGTATTTTAAACTGTGTCTTTGTTACAGGTGACGATTGGAAGAAGAGCTATGGGATCATTAGCTGTTAAATACAATACTCAATATCTTGTGGGGACTTCTAAAGAGGTTCACGGTAAGTTGACGTACTCGTATAATAAACTCTATCATTACCAATTATTTAAAAAAAATCGCTGCTGTCGAGAAATCAGTACACTTACTTCAATGGTCAAAGATGAAGTAAATCAATGTTGTTCTTAATTCTGGAAAAACTATTGAGCAAAGTCCGGCAACGTATTTTCAGTTCCTCTAGTGTTATGGATATCCATGGCAGCATTGATCACCTCCAAGTTCCCGCGGATCGTTTGCCAACTTAATTAAAAGTTGAGCTTATAGAAATGTTTATTCCAGATGGCTCCACTGGTACAATCGCTGATTGGGTCAAACATCGGTTCAATCCACCTGTAGTGGCGACATACCAGCTAAGAGATAGGACATGGGGCTACACATTGCCTGTCAACCAAGTTCTACCTTCCTGTGAAGAAACATACGATTCTATTATGGCGATATTAAGAGAAGCCAAGTTTTTAAATGTATTGTAGTAGAAAGGGCATGTGTATTCAGTAATAAAGAAATATTTAAGAATACATTTTTATTCAACTCCTCCTAATAGATTTTATTTTCCTTCTTCATTTTGTTTATGAAGTTTGCTCTCACAAAATAATATTTCATAATCGTTCCTGATAAATGGTGTCAATTATTAATTTTTGAATTACATTTGTGTACTGTTTTATTTTATCGATAAATATTAAGTACTTTGTAAGTACAGTGCTATCTCTGCTTGCAATAGATAGTACATCAATAAATCCAGTTTGAGGCAGTGAATATTTCTTTTCATTAGAACATATTTCTTTCATAACTTTGTACCAAGCTGGCATTTCATCGTCATCCTAACCTTGTTCCTATGGAGGGGTGGCACAGTACTACTCCTCCATACTTCCCAATCAGCCGTCAATTCTGAATTTACCTCTGTTTCAGCATATTTTATTTCAAACAATCCATCCATACTTCCTTTGGCCTTCCTCTACCTTTGTATTACATTCGTCTTAATGACCTAACCTAATACTACGAGAGTTACATAAATATTTTAGAGTTATTCTTTAAAAGCATTTTCATTTGGTTTAGTGAACAACATCTCCTCTAATAAAACTGTCGATAAAATGTTAATGTACTTAGGTTAAGTCAAAGTCCATAGCTTAAATCGTAAGACTAAATAATATACCACAGTTCGTAGTTTGGATAGCGGCCAAGATTTGAAAACAGTTTATAGACAGAACGATAAGCATAAAGTGTATCAAAGTAGATTTGTAACATAAATCTCTAGCTATTGTAGAGCAATTTAATTTAGAAGATGTATTAATTTATCTTACATAGTTTAAATTCCTTAAACGAAGTACTATTGCACATTCATCTCTTATGTAAATACTAGCTGTCATTCGCGACTCCGTCTAATCGGAACTAAAGACTTCGTAAGTACCCAATGCTCTTCCAGACTTTGCTCTACATCAGTGCAAACACCAAGATCGGCTTAGCCTTTTCGGAGGTACCTTCAAATTAACATCCATCCTATTATCACAATTATAATATACATCACCAGCTCACTATACGTACCCATTGAGGGGCTCGAAGGCGTCCCTAAGGAGACGACTGGACCATAGTCAACCACGCTGGCCCAATGCGGCTTGGTCGATTTCACACATATCTTTAAATTTCTTCGCCGATATGCGAAGGCATCACGATGTTTTCTTTCACCGTGAGATTAGTACTCGTATATTAGTAAGATATTTTTATAGCGTTAACTTTAATCCGTGTGGCATCACAAACGTAATTGTTAGAAACGGATATTGTCATTGTTGTGACCTTTCATGTACTACATAAGTTAGGTCATAAACCCTATAATCCGTAATCCATTAAAATTATCTTTTATCTCTACCTTGAGTGATTCGATAACATTTTATTACGCGGTTATTATTAGTACAATAGTTGTATCAATCAGAAGTGTATGTAAAATGAAGATATTAGTTATAAAATGTATTCTCCTAGTTGTATTGGCTTCTAGTGAAAAAATCCGATTTGATAATTATTCTTTATACAAAATATTTCCGGAAAATGAACAACACATCTCAGTATTACAAGATTTATGGAGTAAGGAAGATAAATACGATTTTTGGAAAGATCCTGTTATAGGTGTGGAATATGTAAGCGTTCTGTCAAGTCCTCAAGATAGGAGCGAGTTGGAAAGTTTTCTGAATGATAATAACATTAACTTTGTTATAACACAACCAAATATTCAAGAGTAAGTTATATTCTTCATATCCTCTCTTCTTAGGGATCTTTCTAGACCTACCTTGGAATTAGTAACTAGAACGACGATGTCCCAACCATAATAAAGTATTTTTTTATTATTTAGTAGTTATTGAAAAATACTTCCGAACTTTACTCGTCACTTGCTTATTATAAGTTCATATTTGTAAAGGATCCACTGCGTTTTCAGTGTTTTGGTAGGACGTTTGATGGTCAATATGAGACCAGTTTAATTACTTTGTATGATATGGGGTAGCTGTATTAATACTGTATTATATATGTGCTGGAACTTGCTAGAAATATGAAATATACTGTATTACTCTGTTCTATTCAAATAAGCGTTAGAAGTACTAACTTTCTTCCAAACATTGTAGGTTAATAGATGAAGAAAATGTCGAAACCTATTCGAGAAACAATATCAGAAACATGACATGGACCAAATATTACGACATGGAGAGTATCAACTCTTGGTTAGATCATTTAGTATCTTCATATTCTGTCGTAACATCTGTTATTGGTGGAAGGTCATTAGAAGGTCGTGAAATAAAGGGCATCAGAATATCACATGGGTCTGGAAGAAGGGCGATAGTTTTAGAAGGCGGTATCCACGCTAGAGAATGGATATCACCAACTGCTGTCTGCTATATTATTGACCAATTGCTAAGCAGCAATGATAGAGAAACAAGGGCCGCTGCTTCTGTTTACGATTGGTACATATTCCCGGTTACCAATCCTGATGGGTATATTTTCAGTCATGAAGTGGTAAGTTTTTACTTACACAATATATACATAGTTCCTTTTAAACGGCAAAAGAAGATTAAATATAAATTCTGAGTCACTTTGGTTTAGCCTACTGATCCTAAGAAGTCTTGGATACCCAAAAACAAAGATAGTATTGCCAAAACGTTTAAGTTCACCCTGAATGATAAAATTGTCTTTTTCAACTTCACATTTTTTTAGGTTTTAATACTTTTGAATTTAATTTGCAGAACAGAATGTGGCGTAAGAATCGCCGACCTATTGGGCCTAATTTCGGTGTTGATTTGAATAGAAACTGGAACAACAATTGGCTTGGTATTTTTTTTTTATTTATCTTAGTGTCAGTGACAATTCAGTTAACAAGTTATGATGAATAACATTCCAAATACTACGTAAATTAATATTCAAAAAATACAGACTATAATTTGCGTTTTTGATAAATCTACATGATAAATGTTAAAGTTGTAAATATTTCTTTTACTAATATTCTCGTAATCAATTCAGATAAGAATGTACTCGTACATATCAAGAACTAGTATTGATAGAGATTTTTGAAGGATTACAAAATAAGCATTCAGTGATAAGCCATAACAATAGTAAAAAAACAACTAAATGATACAAGATGAGCTTTTTCTATCTTAATCTGTTTAGAGATGAACTTATTTATCTTAAAATATTCCTTTTTTACAGTACAGGGAGCAAGTAGTAATCCTGCAAGAGATGATTATGCGGGTCTTGGACCTTTCTCAGAACCGGAATCGAGGAGTCTCTCTTCATTCCTTTTAACAATACGGGGCCAAATAGAACTGTATCTTTCCTTCCATTCTTTCGGACATCTTCTTTTGCTGCCTTTTGGAAATACAACAGAACCTCTTGCTAATTATCATGATGCAGTAAGTCTACAGTTTCTTTCACATTCATTATTTTGGTTCTTCAAAACCTGACCATGTCCAGCAGTGGACACACAAATGCTGATGATGACGAAGATGCAACCATGACTAGAGTTTGTTTCTTAAGAACCAATAAAAATATAATACTTCTTCTTAAAGAAGAGCAATTTCAGGATAAAATAATTTACTTCTTCTGTTTCAGATGAATATTGGAAGAAGAGCAATGGGAGCATTATCAGTTAGGCACGGGACGAAGTACGTCACAGGAAACATTGCTGAAGCTATCTGTAAGTAGATTATTTTTACTTAAGGGGATAATTTGCCTTGTCTCCAGACTCATGCTGTTTTAATGCCGTTATGTATAATGGGTCAGCGCAATTATTATTTACATTTACAGACCATGCGACTGGGGGAAGTATTGATTGGGTCAAAGAACATCTTCAGGTACCTCTGGTATATTGCTACGAGTTACGTGATAATGGAACCTTTGGATTTCTTTTGCCGGAAAATCAAATCCTACCCAACAATGAGGAAGTTATGGATTCGGTCATCGAACTGATACATCAAGCGGAACGATTTGGCTACATGAGTAACGCATCCAGTGTGAAAGCTAGTTTATTGATGTTATCCGTTTTAGTATTAGCTTATATTATTTAATTATTAAGATATTATGATATGTTAAAATAAAGAATTAACAATTCATTAAAGTGCTTTCATTACTTAGCGTGATTGTTGGACCAAAAAATAACAAGACTAAGTACGATTAATTTTGAAAAGCCACTGAATACTACGGACCTCCATGAGACTGCTAACGTAAGTTGCTTAGATACTAAAGTTGCATATTTCCATAGCCTTATATACGAAGTGCGTTGCCTAGATTCGCTATCGAACACCTAACAATGTGTTAATAAAGTTAGACCCAAATAAAGTACTACAACCACTTTCACTATTAAACTTTAAAGGACTTGTATTCAGTAGGGTCGCTGCATAACACCATGTGAAGATTCAGCCGACGGCCATTAGGCTATATGAGAGCGGTCAGCGAGAAAGAAAAGCTTTATGCAATACAACAACATTTGATTTTCATTTAAGAAAATCGTCCAAGATTTTTTTTATAGTAGAAGTGGGCAAACCAGCAGCGGATCAACTAAATTAATTGGTCCGATGCCCATGGACACCTGCAACACAAGAGGAACCACAGATGTGTTGCCGGCCTTTGAGGAAGGAGTACGCTCTCTTCTTGAAGGCCTCTAAGTCCAAGTTAACATGAGATGGAAATGTAGGAATTGAATGACAGTTAGTTTGAAAAGTCTTCCTAGAATATTGTCATTTTCTACCACCAGCTTATTTTCTTTAAAACTATTTTGAGTAGTTTACTGATCGTTACAGGATAAATGTTCCTTACTTAGCTTATCTGTGTTGTTTACATTTTCCTCTAGGGTATATTAAAATGTAAATTATTTTTCTGATTCTTCACTTCTGTATGCAGCTTTTCTCAGGACCACGGCTAGTGGTCGAGTTATCGCGATCACGGTGCTTTGAAGCTCTCGCCCCCGGCCACTCGGAACTACGCACGGATTCCTAGCAAGTTATTCTCAAACAAGTTTGATACAAACTAAAACTAATGGATATTCTACGTATTGTAGTTTGATGAGATTTTAAAGTCAGTAAAGAACACGGACGACACGAATAGAAACATAAGAACAAGAGAAAAAACTCCAAGATCAGGGGGTTACCCAAACTACATTCTCTACGAATATAGCGAAAGTCAAAAATCTATGAAACTGATAATGACGTTCGACATTTCACACATGATAATCACATGACTTATCGAATGTCAATCACGCAGAAGACAGACGTGAAATGGATGTAATTCCGTGTTTCGTCTGACGAGTGTGGTGCCGGAGGCCTAATTTTAGTCCACTTTCCCTACCTATCATTTTCTTATAAGGGAATGATGGGGAGGGGAAGTGGATTTGGCGGGAGAGAGGATGCATAGGAAGGAGAATTATTCTTTTGCTGTGCGTCTCCTCCTCCGTAGATTAGGGGTAGGCAACGCATCTGCATTTGTCTGCAGATGTCTATGGGCAGCGGTCGCTTAGCTATTTCAGTATTTTATTTTAAAAAAAACCTACATATCGAATAAATAAAGAAACGGCAAAAAAAATAATGAATCAGATTTGGGGGTGCATGAATCCCAGCTAACCCCCCTTGCCTCTATACGTGCTTGATCGAGCAGCTTTAACTAACTTATCTTTTAACTCAATAACTTGCAGTTTTTCTTAATTGGCTGGACGCTATACTAATTTCACACTCGTAGAATAACGTACCGTCATCCTTTTTAAGCATTTTATTCAACATAACATATAGTTCTATGACGACTGCGCAAAAGCCATAATTTTGATTAAAAGTTCATATTCATTATGGGACTGGTAAATAGCGTTAATAAATTGCTAAATAAAGGCAATGCTGTATATGAAATAACAATGAGTTGTATTCATAAAGTGTGATTATCAAAGAGCTAGCACACAGTTAGCCTGCATTCAAACGGACGCTATTTTAACGTCGGCGTTGGCGCCATCCGTCAAATGACTCTTGTTTTGTTCGTCCAGCGCTCAAAATTCAACTCTGCTCGTTAAATGATTCTCACGATTTCAAAGCACCTCCTCATAAACAGATACTTACATGGAAATACTTTTGTTCTAGCACAACGCTTTTTAAACGCCTTCGCTCATATGGCTGCTGTAAAATGACTCTTTCGTTCATCCAATGCTGCGTAACAAAAGTTTAAAAGCGCCGCCATGTGAAGACACATGGAAATGAATTTGTTCGATTTCAACGCTTTTTAAGCGCGCGTTGAAAAATCGCTGGTGTGAATGGGTGGTTATTGTTAACCCAACAGTTTCACGGTGGGGCACTCAACGGTAATGGATTTGGTGGAAATTAATTATTTTCAATGCTCGACACACCGGCTTTATTCGTATTTCTAGAACTTTCCATGTTTAAATTTCGAGAGCTTGTCATGTTTTTTGATTTAAACTCTATTGTTTATAGATTAAAGTGCAGATTTGATTGAATTGGAACTGGTCCACAGTTACTATTGTTCTCAGTTGATTGTTTTATGTTTTTTATTAGCACCTATCGTTACAACTGATATTTTCAATTCTGTCTGACTTAAATCCTTTGATTTTGATGAAAATCGAAGAATTGGAGACAAGAAACGTTTTTTGGCAGCTTTATGGATTTCAATATAATTTTACCAATCTATCTTATTTAATTATAAGTGTGATGTAATTTAATGAATTAGGAATGGTGTTCTATTTGATTTTCTAATATAACATTGCGTACTTTATAAATTTCAATCAGCTCAAGGGAGAGTCAATAAATTAACCTATACTAATATTATTGAGAGGAAAGATATGTTTTCTTGTATGTATTCAACTCAAAAACTAATAGACCGATTCCAAAAGTCCAACGTTAGAAAGCTACATTATCCCCGAGTAACATAGGCTACACTTATTAATTCGACGTTAACAAAGTTGCCTTGCGTAACCTTAAGTGGCAATGGGCCGGCCACATTGCCCGCAGAACGGACGGTCGATGGGGCCAAAAAGTCTTGGAATGGCGGCCACGGACAGGTCGACGCAGCGTGGGTAGGCCTCCCTCAAGATGGACCGATGACCTGGTCAAACTTACGGGAGTGCACTGGATGCGGGTGGCTCAGGACCGGGCATTGTGGCAAGCGCTGGGGGAGGCCTACGTCCAGCAGTTGACGACAATAGGCTGATGATGATGATGAAACAAAGTTGCAACCAACAGCTAATACTAAATAATCTTAAAATTAACACATTCATCATAGTATGTCAAATCTATGAAGTAGTAGAGGTGTTTACAAATAATGTAAATTAAGTTGTCAAACTAACAAAACCATTAATTTCACGATCAGTTTAACGCCTTATTGACCAGTATAAAGCGATAGAAAATACGTGGGTCGGGATATACTGATATAGGGAGATCGCGTGCTTACTAACGCCTACATTGGGCTTATGCAAGGTTTAAGTAAGAAATATTGAAGGTTTCTAATATTCTTTTACTAAAGATGTCTTGTATGTTTTGCCTGTCTCTTAACCCCATCAAAGTCTTTTTCATCAGTAATCACTACATATCTATGTATGCTTAAATATTTTAAAACTACGCAACGGATTTTGATGCGGTTTTTTTTAATATATAGAATGATTATATGGTTATGTATGACATGGTTTATATGTATTACTAGGGACCCGCCCCGGCTTCGCTCGGGCGTATTTAGTATCAGCATTGCACCCGTGCGAAGGCGGGGCGGGTCGCTTGTCAAATACAGTCAAACCTACCTACTCTATAAGCGAGAGACATTCTGTGGTCGTGACGAGCTACCTCCTTAAGTGACAAACTCGGATTAAAGAGAAGTCTCTATAAGCAAAACAAATATCGCGATCCTTTGGACGGTCGCTTATCTAGGTCCGACTGTATATCTAGACGAAATATAGAAATTATATAACGATAGTTGTATATATCGATATATAAAATCTCGATACGTTGAACAACACTATGCTACGTGTGGTAGCGTCTCAATCGCTCCGCTGTTCTGACGTGCACGCCACCGCCACCGCAAACCTTATAACTTCCGCGCATAGATTTACAACATACAGATGGATTCAATTTTGCTCTACTAAAGTGAAGCTTATGACAGTAAATTCCATCCAAGCGAGCGTATCACCTCCTCAAAGGCCGGCAACGCATCTGTGGTTCCTCTGGGAGTGCAGACGTCCATGGCGTTGATCAACTCGGTGTTCCCGCTGCTCGTTTGCTCACTTTTCTTATATAAAAACATACAGGCCAACCTAGATAAATGAAAGTCATTTTATGAACCCGATGGAAGTCCTCCATAAGCTAGAAACTCAATAGAGAAACCTCTATAAAGGCTTGAACATATCAGGATAGTATTTTGGGCGAGTAGCATGTAGCATGTATCCGGTTAAACGATTCACTAAACTACTCTACTAAAATGTTTTGACTGTTTCAACCCTTTTAGTTACTAAAGTAGTTGCCACTCGACTAAATTATTATCCTGGTGGTTTTAGCGAGAAAAATATAGCGGTTCCTTGGAATCTCGCTGGTTCGAAGATTATCACTGTTTTCTCTGTTTTTCAAAGAGAAAAAGAGATAGCAATATTACGACTATGAGTTCTCATCGAGAGTAGATTTCAAGGGACATTTACAACATGGTATTAAATTATTTAAATTGATAAACCTATACCAATATTTTTTTACAAGCATGGACACTTTTAGGAAATAATTTGAATCATTTTAGAGCAGATTTCCTTAGATTTTTTAAAAATATATTTGTCATACTTTTGGATCCAAGTATCTGATTGTATAACATCTTTGTTCCCGTACATATATTTTACCGTTGCTTTGTTTGTGAGAATTGTACCGAATATTGCAAAACGTATTCGCTATACCAATTGAATTTCTAGTTTGTTTCGAGGCGAATTGGCGCGTGTTTGTTTTTTTATTATTCGCGTTGCAATTTGTACTGGTACGCTATACAATAAACTAGTTGATAGAAAACTAAATCAAGTTTTTTTTATAATAAAATATAAAAGGTAACAATGGAATCTCTGAAATAATAATTAAACCGGCTTTAAATAGTATTTTGGTGTATATTTACACAAAATTACTGAAATAACCGTTTATTTAACAGAGCGATTTAAAACAAAAACTTTTTTTTTATATTAAAGTGGCAAACGAGCAAGCGGCCACCTGGGGTCGCTGGAATAGCGAAGCAACCGCTGCCCATAGACTTCTGCAATTCCAGATGCGTTGCCTATCCTTAATCTACGGAGGAGGAGACGCACAGCAAGAGGATAGGAACAAGAAAAGGATAGGAAGAGAAAGTGGACTAAAATTAGGCCTCCGGCACCACACTCGGATCACGGAATTGCTTCCATTTCACGCCTGTTTGCGAGTTGTGTGTGGTCGTGGTATTTCACCGGGCGAGCCAGTCAATTCGTGCGAAGATGTTCATTAGTAAAAGAGTTAAGGCGTGTTTCACAATATACAATAAAGTCCTGAAGAACTTACTTGGAGCTTATTTGACAAGCAATTATTGCAGTTTATCCAAATAACCTGAGTAATTTATATCATGTAGTTTTATGAATCTATAAATTTGTTACTTATAGCGCAATTAAGACATTGTGATACAGACTCTTGCACTATAAAACTACTAATAAAGTTACCGACATAAGTTAGGATTTATAACGCTTGAAATGAAAACAGTAATTGTTGCACTAAATATTTTATAGCAACGTAAATAAAACAAATACAATGACGTTTATATTATTTCTCACATAATAGTAAGAAGAAACATACAAAAGGTAATATTAGACTAACTGTCGCCTGCGACTTCGTCTTAAGCCTTGTTCGCCAGGATAGTATTTTAGTCGAGTAGCTAGTAGCATTCATACGAACAAAGGATTTACTACTGTTCGGACTCGATTAAGCCTAAATAAGCACTAGAGTAGTATTTTAGTAGCTAAACGTGTCCGAACAACAACATTCTAGTAGAGTAGATTAGTAAATCCTTTGTTCTGTTACTTGCTACTTGCTACTGGACTAAAATACTTTCCTAGTTTAAGAATAAACCATAGTAAGTCGTATAGTAACAAAGTAGTATTTCAATTTTAATATGTACATATTTTCCTCGGCCCTCTTACGGTGAAAGAAAACATCGTGATGCAACCTGCACATATCGACGAAGAAATTCAAAAGATATTTGTGAAGTCACGCAAAATACGCGCTAGTCGTGAAGTTGCGGAAAATTGAGCCCATCATGGTTCAGGGAACGACACTACACTACTAGCATATGCTTTTTTTCCTCACAGGACAGTGCTCTACATCCCTGAAGTTGTTCTTAACCTTTTAACAAAAATCCGTCTATCCATTTATTTATATGCAGTAATAAGAACGATGCAAATACACGTATTTTTTTATATTAGAAGGGGGCAAACGAGCAGCGGATTCGCCTAAGTTAGTTGATCCGACGCCCACGGACACCTGCTTGCACACTTGCTTGCTACTTGCCTTTGAGGGAGGAGTACGCTCTTTTCTTACAATACTTGTTTATAACATTAAAAAGCTGTAACTTATAGGCTATTGTACCTACGCTAAAATATGAGCCTACTCACGACAGAAAACAAAGATGTTTGAACGATAATTGTTATTAATGGCGGCTGGTAACCGTTTACATTCGATAGCTACATAAATATTTGTGTAGTCTGTCTTTGAAGATACCTTTGATTTATTCCATAACGTTAAATACTTTGAAAAATATTTACATAAGCAAACCATGTAAATTAATTCTCTGTGACAACTTTGGTTTTTTATTAACTACTAGCGACCCGCCCCGGCTTCGCACGGGTGCAAATATTGTTAGTATGGCTGTTATATACAATGTTCACACTTTTTATGAAGTGTATTTGGTATCAGTTTTGCACCCGTGCGAAGCCGGGGTGGGTGTTAGTGTATTACACATGAAAACCTTTCTTATGAATCACTTTATCTATTAAAAAAAACTCATCAAAATCCGTTGCGTAGTTTTAAAGTTTCAAGAATATTTAGGGACAAACATAAAAAAGCGTTATTGTTTTATACTATGTAAGGATAAGAATACGGATATCGTTTTTATGTTTAATACAGATTATAATTTAAATAGAGACGCACAGGAAGGGGACTTATCCTCTTTCTGTGCGTCTCCGCCTCCGTTTATTAAGGGTACGCAACGCATCTGCAATTGCAGATGTCTATGGGCAGCGGTCGCGAGCACTATTTCAGCGAATCCAGGTGGCCACTTGTTCGTTTGCTCTCTATCCTATAAAAAATATGTGAATTTTTATTATTAAGTGCAACGCCATCTATGAAATTTAATAAATACTAGTATAATTCTGGCTATTCGCCGTACTGTATAATCGGTGCTAGTTTGTTAACCATTATTATAATATAGAAAATAGATTAATCATGCTAAAGCTTGGCATCGGGGAAGGCGATGGGCAGAAAAAGGGTGATGGTGATGATGATAAATCTACAATAAGCGTCATAAGACAGTAATTAATGACTTTGTGGCAATTAGATATGTTCTACATATTATTTACAAGTAAATGTCCAAAGTAATATGTATAATCTTTGTTTTTTTAACAGCAAGTAAAGCCATGATATCATACTATATTTAGCTGACGTTGCACTTTCAAACAAAAAGGTGTAAATAAAATAAAAAGCCCCACCGGCGCGTTGAACATATCTCCGTATCGATCAATTACATTCGGAATAAGAGCATTTCTTATCAATAATGGATCAATCACTATAGTGCGACCAATGAGTGTTGGTCAGTTTTAAAACTTGCGTCCAAAGTGACACATTTAACAAGGAAGTCGGGAAACATCTTTTAAATTCTTTTATGTCATCTTACACTAGCTGTTGCCAGCGGCATCGTCTTTTCGAAATTAAAAAATATAGCCTATGTTGCTGGGGATAATGTAGCTTTCTAACGGTGAAAGATTTTTTAAAACCTGCCCAGTTCTTGAGTTATTTCAAAACAAAATTCTTTTTATAATATTAGTATTGTTTTTATTAGAAGTTTCTATGTCTATCATAATAATATTCATCCTAAGAATTAGTGGGTGGCAAACGATTAGTAGATAAACCGAGGTCACAACCTACCCAAATGGAGGTCCAAAATACCAGAGAAACTGCAGATGCGTTACCGGCATTTAAGAAGGCGATACGCTTATTCGAAGGACCCAAAATGATAGCGGTTTGGAAATACCGCCGAGGACGTGGTAGTTTCGCGAAGTTCGCACGGTTGAGGATTGCCCTTTAAAATGTTACGAATCAGCTCGACAGTGTTTCAATCTCACTGGCCAATACGTTCTGTGAGTACTATAGATTGACTATAGCGAAAAAATATCATTCAGAGCGTCCAATCAATCGTTTGAGCGCCCGCCCCCAGCACGTCCACAACTATAGGTGTCGATGAATGTTTTAAAACTTATTATTTTTTTATCATGATACATTTTGTTTGGACAAAACAATGGGATCGTATTCAAACAAGTTCCGTTTTAAATGTTAAATATCTGTATTTATGTATAATGTGGCTTTTATTGTTATAATGTTTTACTTTAATATTAAATTAAATAAAATTAAATTTATAATGTTTTACAAATGTTTTACTGAAGCCAAAACCCTCAAAATCCTGTACTGTACATTTGTGAGAAGTCACTTAGAATACGCTTCACAAGTCTGGAATCCGCGCTACACAAACTATATCGATCGAATTGATAATATTCAAAAACGCTTTATTAAGTACCTTTGCTTCCACCAGAAAATCCCTTATCACTCCGACAACTACCTTGAACTCTGTCGTAAATTCCATCTCTTACCACTCTCCATGCGACGTGAGATAGCCGATTGTATCTTTGTGCTAAAAATTCTTAATAATGAAATTGATTGC
This sequence comes from Papilio dardanus tibullus, assembly GCA_013186455.1. NCBI lineage: Eukaryota > Metazoa > Arthropoda > Insecta > Lepidoptera > Papilionidae > Papilio > Papilio dardanus. The sequence continues at coordinate 503,906 of QDHC01001548.1, read as the reverse complement.
CCCCAATTATTGTCTAAACTATATTTTAACGTCCCGTGTAAATCGATTCGTTCTATTCCACATTTGTTTGTGCCCTCCGTGTCATCTAACTACAGGCAAAATAGTTTTATTGTGCGTGCAAGTACAAGTTTTAACAATATGTGTAAGCGTCACGATCTCGACCCATACTCAATAAGTGTGTCCGCAGCGAAAAGGTGTTTAGCTTGTAATTTCTTCTTAAATTAGTCTGTAAACAATATGCGATAAGTTATTAACATTTCCTAATTTTACCTAAATTTTTGTCTGCTCACCTCATTTATTTTGTAGCTATAAGCGAAAACTTGTAATTGGCTGTCAGTAGTTTAATTTAGTGTTATTTAGTTTATACATAGCTGTAAGTTTTCCATGTCTTTTAAATAAATAAATAAATAAATAAATAAATAAATAATTTTAAAAACTTTCGTGTGACATTATTATACTTTATTTATTTAAAACGGTTAAAAACTCACGTCACACGTGTAATTTTCGTGAAACTAGTCGATACCGTCACCGAAAATTACACGTGAGTTTTTTAGCCGTTTTAAATAAAAAAAAATACATATATATTATAGCTTTAAATGCCAAATTTTGAGTCGTAATAGATTACCTCATAAGGAAAACCCTATGTGTAGATTTAAGATAAGAAATCTACCCCAAGCGACTGTTTAAGTTACAATTAACTGATTGTTTTCGGTAAATATTAGGTACTTATAAACCAGTTGTTGTGCGCGACTTCGTCCACATGGATTTAAATAATCTAGCTTATGTTATTCGAGGATAATGTAGCTTTGTAATGATCAAAGAATTTTTGAAATCGGCCCAGTATTTCTTGAGTTATTTCAATTCAAACAAAAATACAAAGTTTATAATATTAGTATAGATTAACATTTCCGCTTTCTAATATAAAAATGATGATAGAAGTAATAAGGTCATAATGTCAGAATTAGGTTTAAGTAAACAATAATAGTTTTTGGTCAATTATAATCGCATTTACTGAATTTGAATGACCCCGGTTACCGCGGACTCAAACACAATAGTTCCCTCCGCCATACAAACTGGAACGGACAAAGATCTGTTAAAAGTTAGATATGGTATCTATACTAATATTATAAACAGAGAAACTTTGTATTTTTGTAATTATTGAAATAACTCAAGAACTACTGGGTTGATTTCAAAAATTCTTTCACCGTTACAAAGCTACATTATCCCCGAGTAACATAGGCTATAATAGTTAAATCCACGACGAAGTCGCGCTCAAAAGCTAGTAATTTATAAAATTAGTTTTATTATGTTTTAAACAGGGCTCCTATAGGGCGTAAAGTATAGGAAAACTTTCTCGTAAATTTTCTTGATTGGTTGTTTTTGAGATTCCAGACTTTAAGCAGGAATATTTAATGTGACAAAGGACTCTACAAAACAAAAGAACGTTAATAAAATAATATTTAATTATAATTAATTAAAATGACTAAGCAATTGTCTATTGCCTAAGTCCTTTTTTCTCTTTACGAGTGTTTTTGCGAGTTTTATGCGTATAAAAAAGAACTAGAACAACTGACAATTATACATCCATGTACCATTTGAGGTAAATCAAATCTGGAAAAAGTCCCAAGTGAACGTCGTAGTTGAACAATAGATATATCATTTGAGCAGCCACTCAATTACTTGAGAGACGGTTAAACGGCTGTACAAAATAAAACGCACCACAGTAGCTTATAAACAATTATATAATCATAACATACAAAAAACTTTAAAATCCTTTATACATTACAACTAGCTATTGTTCGCGACTTCGTCCGCGTGGAATTAAATAATATAACCTATGTTACTCGGGGATAACGTAGCTTTCTAATGGTGAAAGAATTTTTGAAATCGGCCAAGTAGTTCTTGAGTTATTTCAATACATACAAAATTACCAAGTTTCTCTCTTTATAATATTACCATAGACAAACATCTTAACATGCGCTTGCGACCGAACGTAGAATAAATGACCCATCCAACCTTGCCGTTAGCTGGAATTTTTGATCCTGACGGTAAGTTAGTTTGATAATTATGTGACTATAACTAACTTACAACACACAACATCTTGAATTCATAAATCGAAATGAACGTTATAATATTTCGTACAAAAATATAGTAATGTAAAATATTAAACAAAATCTAATTTTATAGAGAAAATAAATTAAGCCAGTCAAGTTTGCTTCCTGTTAAAAAGCCGCAGTTAATACGATCTCGACCACCGTTCAACTGCAAGGCAAACCTAATTGCATGCCCCACAAATCTCTCATACTTACCAATATCTAGGTCATTCGAGGTTAAGTTCCAATATTCAATTTACCAGTTAGACCGATATCTGCCCTGTGGCGCTCTGCGCCCATCTCAAAATTGCCTATATCCATCTATAAATAAAATGCCACTCAAAATTGAACTCTATCTTCGAGTAATAGGAATCAGTTTGGCTTGTTAATGATTTCTTTGAAGGCATGAGCGTTTGATTGGATATCCTAGCACGACGTTGCTTACCAATTACTTATACTAAGTGATTGTCTTATATGTAGTATGAAAATCACTGGGTCGAAAGCTGACTGCTGCTAAATATTGGTGTATATTGTTTTATCATATACTAGCTTTTGTGCGCGACTTCGCCCGCGTGGAATAAAATAATATAGTCTATGTTACTCGGGGATAATATAGCTTTTTAATGGTGAAAGAATTTTTGAAATCGGTCCAGTAGTTCTTGAGTTACTTCAATACAAACAAAAATACAAAAATTCAAAAATACAAAGTTTCGCTCTTTATAATATTAGTACAGATGTATTGTAGTATAATAATTTGAATTTAGAACACGTTAGTAACATTTAGTTGAAGAGGAAACGAAGGAGGCTGCCTAAAAGAAGTTTATAGTTATAGGTTGCCAGTATTGCAGTAAGTAAGCAGAATATAAATTAAGAAAACTGTCTAAAAAAATTGTTCGGTCTAATTGTGATTTTGTTTTTATGTAATCTATACTGATATTAAGAGGAACGATTGAAATAACTCAAGAACTAACTGACCAATTTCAAAAAAAACATCTTTAGAAAGCTACATGATTTCCGAATAACAAAGGCTATTTGTTTTAATTCCACACATTTTAAATACTAAATCTATGAATATGGTTTCAAACTACACTTACGAGTTTAAGTGTCACTAGAAGCAAGACTCCAGTTAAATTCGAAATCATAGCACTCGGTAAATCTAACGTGAAAATTCTCTCTTTGAAAACGTTTCCGTCCCATTCGTGTCGACGATAGCGGTTCTATAGCTAATATTTAGCGGACATTAGCATATGAATGATAGAGACTAAAAAACGCCCCCAGGTGGCGTCCCCGTCGGAAAGTTCTAACGGCTATCGCTTTTGATGTGCAGAACGCAACATGGAGCGTGAAAGAAATATTTCTTTGGTTACTGAAAGCTATGTTAATAAATATTTATTTAATGACTCTTACAATATAGTAGCGGTCAAAACAATTTCAGTCAAAATACAAAAGAAAAAACTTAAAAGTATGATAGAGAAGTACATACTCTGTCGATAGGGAAAATGGCAGAATGATGATGATGATGATGAAGATGATGACAAACTTAAATTCGTTTTCACAAGCATTTGATTTTTCTGAACTTGAAATGTAACATTGTTAAATTCTTTTAACTTCAAATTAGTCTTACTGACTGACGTCACATAATGAATACGATATGTTTTTTTTTTAAGAAAGAATATATTTTGATACTTTATCATCATCAGCTTACTATACGTCCTCATCAAGGATTTAGGGGCCTACCATGTGTTAGTGGATATACTAACATGGACTCTACGACCCGGTCAGGAGACGGAGAAACACCGCTGGGCTTGGTAGTCCGGCCTGAGTCGGCCGGGAGCCTCACACGAAGCTGTCCCTGCTGCCCTCGCAGCATGGACGGCGAAGGGAATAAAAACATTTCCCCCGTCAACAAAAAATGGGGGGACTAGGCCATAGTCATCAATTACTGAAATTTCAAGCCCCTTAAAAACGCTAGCAACTTATCTATTGGAGCTTTCATGGCTCGCAAAGTCCGTACGATGCAAAGCACGTTGGAACCCGGAACACGACAGCGCTGATTTTAGGTTCTTTTTACTTTTCCAACGATAGGTAAAGGGTACTTTCATTTTAAATAGAAATATCAATTTCGTCTCTACACGAAAAAAGCTTTATATTTCACCTGATCCTTAAAAACATAGTTACTATAGAATATTCTATTTATTGTTCTAAAATAATCAGAAATCTATACAAATATAAAAAAGACCGCTTTTTATTTTTTTTAAATATTTAAATAACTCAAAAACTACATGGCCGATTTTAAAAATTCTTTCAACGTTAGAAAGCTACATTATCCCCGAGTAATATAGGCTATATTTTTTACTTCCGCGCTGACGAAGTCTCGAGCAATATCTCTTTAATAAACTGATTTGAAATGATTACAAAGGAACCTTTCATAATAATCCTCCTTTTACTACTGTTTAACCACCCACTGATTTTCATAAATAATCTTAGATACGAGATCAAAATCCGACAAATGGACTCTGAGTAGGCCGTTTGTACTCTCTGTTAATAATGTAAGTAGTCTATTATGTTCACAGACAAATGTATCACAGAGATAGCGGATGAAAAATAATATTAAGAATCCAATTTCTTCTTATACTTAGTATTTTATTTAAGACTAGCTGTTGTGAGCGACTTCGTCCGCGTGGAATTAAATAATATAGCCTATGTTACTCGGGGATAATGTAGCTTTCTAATAGTGAAAGAATTTTTGAAATCGGCTCAGTAGTTCTTGAGTTATTTAAATACAAACAAAAATACAATTTTCTCTCTTTATATTATTAGTATGTATTATTTTAAACGAATGTCACTTTAAATATCTCATTTCTTTTGTTTTTAAAGTGTACGAACCTACAATATAAGGGAATATTTAGATTTTAAACACTAAAGTCGTTTATAAGCCACTTTTTTCTATCGAAACACAATTTTTTGTTTTACCATTTTGTAAATCCTACATATTGCTCAAAGACTACATATCTAAGATATTTGGTAACTAAACTAAGTGAAATAACAATTTATTATAACTTTTACGAGTATATTCTACTCTGCTTTTTTAATTAAAAACAATATTTATAAATAACTAGCTTATGCTCGCGACTTCGGCCGTACGGAATTAATACAATATAGCTTATCTTACTCGGGGATAATGTAGCTTTGTAACGGTGATAGAATTTTTAATATCGACCACGTAGTTATTAATTTATTTCAATACATACAAAAATACAAATATTATCTCTTTATAATATTAGTATAGATAAATCTTTCTCTACGGATAGCTACTCTGTATTACATCGCATAAGGGGATATGATACGCAAATAGGATCGTTAATGTGTTTACGGGCTTCACGTTTTAAAATACAAATTTCAGTAAACAAATATTACAGAGTATGGCGTAGTGTGTGGTTTCTTACGACAAACGTTATTACCATCACTTGGAGTTATTAATAAAGCTTATTTTAATCAAATATAACAAGCGCCTGTATGAACATGTAGTGTTAATAATAATGAGAAATAATATTGAAGAGATCAGTGGTTAACAAAGTAAAGCCTTGCTCGCACCAGGACATAATGAAAAAACTCATTGACTTAAAAAAGCGTCCGTATGAATGCAGGCTTAACCCTTTTAAGCATTAAGATAGTATTTTAGTCGAGTAGCAAGTAGTATCCGAAAAAAGGCATTTACCAATCTATTCTACAAAAATGTTGCTGTTCGGACACGTTTAGTTACTAAATTACTACCCTAATGCGTAGGTATAGGCTTTAACGAGTCCGAACAATAATAAATCCTTTGTTCGGATAAATGTTACTAGCTACTCGACTACCTATCCTGGTGCGAACAAGGCTTTAGTGTCGATAGTCTGTATCAGTCCCAAAGTTCTAGGTGTAAAGCAATCAATGTAAAACCTAAAGCAACCGATTATTTGAAATGTGATTAAACTTAAAGCCCTCGAGCTCGTGAATTATCCGCGAACTAACGTCTTACTTAAATAAGATAGTGGTTGCATTAATCTCTACCCACTCGGTGTCGAATAAACTAAGCAAACTAGAACAAATATACCAGTGGATTAAATCACATACAAATTGATTTCTATTAATTATTTAATATTTAAAACTAACAAATTCTAAAGAAAAAATATTCTAAACTAGCTCCGGCTTCACACGGGTGCAAATCGGTATAATGCTGATACTAAATACTGCAGCGTTTACAATGTAAGCGCTAAAAATGTCTTAATTTACGACATCATATTAAAAACCTCTAAATTATCAGTGTTACTCTACTATATTGTGAATGTATTATACATACACGGTTCATACATACGGTAATAAATTAAATACTTGTCTCTAATCATAATATTTACATATTTTGAATAATGTAATCCAATGCTACAAAACATTGGCCTTTTGCCCCTTCTTTAAAACAACTCTTGTTCTACGAAAATGAATGAAAGACACTTTTAGAGATTTTAAATTAACAAAAATCTTATCAATACAAATATATCAGACTTAATAGCATAGTTTATTTTTTTAATGTTTGTATAATGTTCATAAAACATATACATGTTTTCCGGATATCATTAGACTGTTAATAATGCGGTAGTAAATTAAAGTAATACAAGGAACTGAAGCGATTTAAAAGAACTTTAAAATTAACTTTTACTTAAATAAGTTACCGCACGTTCGAACGTTGTTTTCATTCCAATTCTATATCCTATACTAATATTATAAAGAAGAAATATTTGTATTCTTTGTATCGAAATAACTCAAAAACTATTGGGTCGATATCAAAAATTCTTTCAATGTTCGAAACTTAAATTAATCCGAGAATGAGATACATGGAAATGCATTTGTTATATCTTAACGCTTTTTTAGCGCGCGTTGAAAAAGCGTCCGTATGAATGCGGGCTTACTTTATTTTTTTTTATTTTTCATGGAATAGTAAATTGAATGATATGTCTTATAGGTATGTTATCTTGAACATATACACATATGAATATAAACGTAGACATTTGTAATTGCAAGGTTTCGTTTGCAAAATTAAATCTTAAGCGTGCATTCAAACGAACGCTTTTTTAACGTCAGCGTTGGCGGTTTTTTACCGCCCTCGCTCATACGATCGCCGTAAAATGACTTCTTTCATTTACTCAGCGCTCAAAATCTAACGCTGTGCGATAAAAATTTAAAAGCGCCTCCGTGTGAACAGATACATGGAAAAAAATGATGGAAAGAGAAAGTGGATTTGTCGGGGGATTGACGAATAGCAAGAGGAATGATCCTCTTGCTGTGCGTCTCCTCCTCCGAAGACTAAGGGCAGGCAACGTGTCTGCAATTGCAGATGTCTATGGGCAGCGATCGCTTCACTATTTCAGCGAGTATATGTGGCCGCTTGCTCGTTTGCCACTTTATAATTGAAATTGCTTTTGTTCTATCTTGCCGCTTTTTTAGCGCGCGTTGAAAAAGCGTTTGTGTGAATGCGGGTTAACTCGTGCGAAATATAAAATGGAAAGCTGTGAGCGAAACTTTTTAATAATGAAAATAGTGTTGCATTAAATAACTAACCTATTTAGTTTCATTCGTTTGAAAATGAACCGGTCATTAACTTGGTTTTATTAATTAAAAGCTTCCTCGATGCAATTTTGCAACTGAATATTTTGTATAAACATATTTTGAATGTTAATTAAGCATAGCGGTAGTTTTATCATTATAATTATTTTACTTTCGTACGAAAAGTTAATTTTGTTCACTCGTAACCATAGATTAAAAGAAGCAGATCGGACATGACATATGTCAAACTGACAGCGACTGTGACACATTTATACGAAATGTACGTAACGTGACAAAGACAGAGACATAGATCTTTTGTCCCTTTCTCCGTATGCGATTTTATTTGTTTGGGTCCAGAACCAAGACCCAAACAAATGCGACGTATCTCATAGTATTGTGGAGCTCCAAGCGTATTTAAAGTGAACTAATTTTTCATACGTCCCAGGCAAAGGCTTGAGACATGATGTTATTGGTTTAAAACCGTAAAGTGATGCACGCACAACATACGTATGACGTAGTCTAAGGCATGTTTTGTCCCTCAACCGTATACGCTATTGCTACTTCTATATCTGTCTCATTCTACGCTCGTAAATTAAAATATCATTCAATAAGTGACAGAGAACGCTAAATTAGAATTTAAAAATCTATGTACAACTTTAAACATTCGTGATTTTTGCTAAAATATTGTTCGTAAGAAACGGGATCCTTACCACGATTTAGTATGAGCTCCCGATATTTCGGCACAGTTGCTTGCGCCTCGTTCCCGGGCTGACTAATCAGTCAATCAACTAATTCGTGGTAAGAATCCCGTTTCTTACGAACAATATGTTTGTAAATCTAATTTGGATGTTACAGGCACTTTACACTTTAAAATGTTAATTATGAATATAAACTTTATTGCATATTTTTCTTTTCATTGCAACTTAAATATATAATAGCTCTGTAATTCGTCTTTGATTAAATAGTAATTTAATTTTCTCTAAAAAATATTTAATATTTATAAAAACCTACAAAATCACAATAGCATTTATATTTTTAACAAGTTAAAATTATATTAAAATATGATTGTATAATTTTCCCTAATCCAAGGCTTCATTAGGCGACGATGAGATGTCAACTAAAACGGCCTTAGAAAATTAAAATTCTCCGTTTTTATCGCGAACTCGGTCTAATGAGGCTCTAAGGTTACAATAACATATTAAAAATATTGATCTATTCGCTAGAATGTTCTGAGAACTCAATTCATATTCAAGTACAGTAACGTCAAAGCATACGTATAGTTGACTTCTTATAGCTCTGCAAAAATATTCCTCCCTAAACACTGAAGACAGGCGCCAACCTAATAGACAAGGAATTAGGAAAATTTTAAAAATGGATGCGGCATTCAATTTTTATAACAATGAATGCTTCTTTTTAAAATGTAATAGTAATTACTCGTCAGAGAAGCTGAAGTCAGAGAAGTTAAAAAGTAGTTGGAGTATTAAAGAGGGAAACACAATAATTATTGTATTATTGAAAAGTAACTATGCGACATTTTTTATCGTTTAATTCGCCGCCTTAAACTGTTGTCAACAATAAAAACAAATCAAAAATCATCCTAACAACAATATAAGTAAATACTTAGTACTTAACAAAAAAGTAAGTAAGTAATTACTTACCTCCTCAAAGGCCGGCAACGCGGTGGTTCCTCTAGTATTGCGGACGTCTATTGGCGTCGATATGTTCGGTGTTCCCGCTGCTCTTTTGCCCTTTTTGTAATAAAAAATATAAAATCGTCAAAACTGTATGCTGCTCTTTGATAGCATAGGCAAACAATTAATTCAGCCTTAACATCAAACCGATGAGCACTTGGCTCGATCATGGACTTCAATATCAATGGAACGCTCGAACATGGCCGCGGGCCAAAGACATTGTGCTAACATTGACCGAAACAATTTAATGCAAATTCTCATTTTTTAGCTTACGGAAAGAACATTTTAAAACGATCATAGTAGTGTTAAGACAAAAAACGATTGAGAAAGGCGTTAAAATATACAGAATTGTAGTCAAACTAAATTTAATTAAAAAGTCCTAATAATAATCAGAACTCGAAGAAGACATGCTTCAATTTCTTCAATCTTGAAAATTTCGTCCAATTGTTTTATCTCTACTAATCTTATAAACAGGAAAAAATAATATCGAAATAACGCAAAAACTGCTAGGCAGATTTCAAAATTTTCATTCACCGTTAGAAAGATACATGATCCACAAGTAACATAGGTTATACACTTTTTAATTCCGGGAGGACGAAATCACAAGCAACGGCTGATTAAAAATAAAGCATAATAATACAATTTTTTTTATATAGGAAAACTGGCAAACGAGCAGCGGATCAACTACAATAAGTTATTTGGTCCGACGCCCACGGACATCTGCAACGCCAGAGGAACCACAAATGTGTTGCCGGCCTTTGAGGGAGGATTACGCTCTTTTCTTGAAGGCCAAATGTCAAAATAATTTCTTAAAGGAATAAAAATGTAAAAAACGGTTAAAGGTTTTGACCCATATGGCTCCATTTTCCGCAACTCCACGACTAGCGCGTGTTTTGCGTGAATACACATATCTTTGAATTTCTTCGCCGAAAATATGTGCACACCTCACGATGTTTACCTTCGCCGTTATACCGTTTCGTTTGTATAATGAAAATGTAATACATATTTGCCTCGTCCATAGATTCTTTCCTTGACTTTTTGAAATGCCAGCACACACAGAAGCGCGACAAACTTGCGCCTCCGATAGGAAGCTATTTGCATAAGATCTTAAAACAGCAATCGGCTGATCGCTATATTTTAGCCTCCAGTCAACATTGAGGTGTTCACAACTGAAATATTTATTTAAGGAATGTAGTACATTCAAAATGCAGATAAAACTTTTACATTATAAAATAAACCATCGTTTTATTTCTACACAATTATACCTGTACTAGACGTTTAAACAGGTTTAAAATATCAAACCTAATAATTAAAGTTGAGTTATATCCCAATGGCCGATTGCCTTGTACAATAATTCAAATTAATAAATAATTATGCACTTAATGCACCTTGGTCAATATAAAAAGTAATTACTTAATTAATTTTAAGTAATAACCGACAGTGCCTTAACTTTTTCATTAGCTGAAATCGTATTGATCACATAATATAGAAAAGAACAAATATTCTCTGTTTTTAATTGCTTTAATTGTTTAATGTTAAATTTTTGATCATACTATTAAGACGTAGTTGTAAGGTAATTCCGTGTAATTCCACGGCATCCGAAGCGCTCGACGCGACACCTCACATTCCGTTAGTACTTACGATGTTATGTTGATTTATGAACAAGAGCCTCCCATTACGCCGTACATTTTGGGTGTTAAATTTCACTACATATTTAGAATAGCTTACGTACATAATGGGTTCTATAGATCCCATAATTAGTATTGATGAGACGTAACGTTATCAAAGGGGTGCGTGTGTACGTTGAATGATATTTTGTTGATTTAAAGTTACACACCTTCGTTAATAGTATTGAGAAAATAGATAGATAGAGCGCCTTCATGGTTTAAAATTAGAAAAATTACTTATATTAAATTAAAATGCCATTAATTTGACAAAGTAACTAGACTATAGTGGTACAAAAACATATTCAGTTATTCCTTTAGAGAGAGATACTTTGTATTTTTGTATGTATTGAAATAACTCAAAAACTGCCGATTTCAAAAATTCTTTCACCATTAGAAAGCTACATTATTTCCGAGTAACATAGGCTATACTTTTTAATTCCATGGAGACGAAGTCGCAAAAAGTCTTCTATGGAAATGTAGAGATTTTTTAAGTATTGAAAACTGATGGCTAATATAAAATTTTAAAACTGTATAAAACAAAATGCCACCAATCTTAGATAATGATCAGGGTTAGAACATCATTCATTTAAATGTCATAGTCTGCAACGAGAATGAACATCGGTGCAAAGTAATTCAGTTCGTAAAGCTATAGAGTTAAGATTGATATTTCCATAGCAATAGATAAATGAAAGGATATAGATCTGATGGCAAATCCACTGGAAGCTGCATCTATCGATCACTAGTAAAAGAAAGAAAATTAAAAAGAAACAGATGAATCTATTGTTTCAAGATAAATAATGCTTTCATATTTCGCAAATACTTTTTTTAAAAATCAACTACAATCTCACCGAAAGAATGAGAATTCATAAAGAATTGCAAAGAATCTTCGACATCAAAAGATGTATCTTTTGTATAAATAAGACGTTTCTTAACTTCTGTAAGCATTGTTTTACAATCATAATCAATATTTTTTCTGAATCCCACAAAACTCTTACCAAAGCCACGCAAAAACAACTCAAGGTCATTCTCTTTAAGAGTGCATTTCCAATATTCGATAGCTAAAGCATTTTTGGAAGTAATGCAAACCTAATCACAATATTCTTAACCTTTAAGAACTAATTGTTAAGCAAAAAGCAATTCATTATTCGATACAATTGCATCTCCTATAGAAACCATTGATTTCGCGTCACTGATTTACTTGATTAATGACGTCACACCGATAGTATCCATTCATCCATCCAATAGTATCCATTCCACTGATTGCATGATTAAGACAAGACTGATGGTGCAGTTCTGGCTTCATAACGAATGGTCCGAGTACACTTGCCCTTAAAAAGAAACGATGCGTAACGTAACTGGTTTGCGAACAATACATCATATTAGGAGTATAGGTGATTTAGGGGTTTAGCTCTTAACTTGTAAACTGCAGGTCCTGAGTTCGAATCCCGCTAACTACCAATGGGTTTTCCGATTTTCATATGTACATAGGACCGCATTTTGTGGAAGGCATTGGGAAAGGCCTATGTCCAGCAGTGGGCAGAAAAAGGCTGATGATGATGATCCAGACCCTCTAAGAGTGAATGAAAACATCGTGATGCAACCTGTAAATATCAGCGAAGAAATTCAAAAATATGTGTGAAGTCATGCAAAATACGCTAGTCATGGAGTTGCGGAAAATGGAGCATCATGAGTCGAACTACAATACAATAATACATCATATGCAATTTGATATATCGTCAAATGAACAAATAAATATATGTGAATATATTGCAGACTAAATATTAACACTTAGAATCTCGACCTTAGTCGGGTATCTTACTAATATTACAAATGCAAAAGTTTGTATGGCTGCTTGTTTGAAGGCATCTCCGAAACGACTTAACGGATCTTGGTGTGTAAACTTGTAGCCTCTGTCTGTGTGGTCTGGAACAACACAGACATAGGCTACAAGTTTAATTTTAGTTCAGGTCAAATGGATTCGCTGACGGTAGCTAGTTTTTAAATAACTAAAGAACACAAAGAACTTTAGTCAATTACTATAGCGAAGCTTAACTTGGACTTTGTAGGGAAAATTGTTACGTTTAGGTAAATCGTGCTCGACTGTAGTTTATCGTTAGTGATGAGGACTCGGATTACTGAAAAGCTTTGTTAGTTATAAAAAGTTGTTTGTTCTGAAATACTTAAAAACTATCATAATATTGACTTAACAAGTACACATAATGATGATGATGATGACTAACTTTACAAATGCAAAACTATGGATGGATGGAAATTTGTTTGAAGTTATATCTATGAAGTTTTGCACAGATGTAGAACATAGTTTGGAAGATATTGTTCTTAAGAAACGGGATTCTTACCACTAAAAGGTGGACAGATATGGCTATTGGCTACCTTTAACTTTTTTCACGCACCAATTTAGTCAGCCCGTGACCATGGCGCATACAACTGTGCCAAAATATTAGCTAAATCGTGGTAAGAATCCCGTTTCTTACGAACAAAATGTTAGTAAAAATCACGATATTTAAAAGTTATACATATATAGTTGGGAAAAACATACACGCTACTTCCTAGGTTTTTTAATTCCCTGCCAAGGGCGACAGCTAATGTTAAAATAAAAAAAATAAAAAGCGTTTTATATGACATCGGGCAATTAAAAAAGCTTGCACTATTCAAACAACGATGGTAAAGTAACACAAATTGTTATAGTCGTCGTTCAAATCAGAGAAGCAATAATTGTATAACACTCAAACGCTTGGTATGCCGTAAACGTCCCTATTCCAATTTCGATGCGCAGAGCGACCGTTCTCACGCAAATACGAGCAAAAAAAATCATCGCCCTTATCGCGTCTGCGCGCCGGAGTCCGATGCGTTTTTATTTTTTGACAAGTGCCATCGATACTGAGCAGCCATTGTTCTCAGACCGCCGTCATTGGTTGTTACTTTTGTATTCTATACCACGATCTCAGATTCGATACTCAAGCTACCATGTTACTTAATTAGAATAATCATTAACGGTGTGAATTAGTAGTTTGCTTTGTTTAAAACAGCTAAAACTCACGTGTAATCTTCCGTGACTTTCCCGACTAGTTCGTTTTAAATAAAGTATAAAAATGTCTCACAAAAGCTTTAACAATTTAATAGTAGTTTGCTATTTAATACTCTATAAATTTACATTTACGCAGAAAATAAATGATTGCGTGCGTAATGTGTGCGTGATAACAATCTAACCTAACCTAACCTAACTTTTACAGTCAATTGTGTCGTTTTAATTTGAAACAGTAACGAGAACACACTGGTTCTCTGCAAAAAAGCGTGTAGAACTATTGTATTTAAAAATAAATAAAACGACCATACCAGAATGCGCAATGTTACGAGTCAGAAAGGTGTAACTATTGCCGTTGTAACGTTCAAATATATGTTGTCGACGCAAAATGGAAATCCAAAAATGGTTGCGATAAAATGGAACGACTGTGGCGGACGTTAGCGCATCTCGACCATCGTTGATCTATTGCGTAAAATGCATTTCCATGTTTTGCAGTTTTAGATACTCCTTATACAAGGAATTGTATAATTCCTTGCTCAAATGTCCAATCAACCGGTGGTTTTAACCCGTAATATATAGACCTCGTAGCATCATAACGGCTAAATACATCTGAATAAAGTAAAGGAACTAAGGTAGGTGATAGTTAACGTGACCAGACGTCTCGTTTTACAATCGTGTGTCCCGGTGTCCCTGGAATAATCTCTTGGACACCAAATTGTCCCGTTTTCGGAAACCGCGGAAAAAATTGTATTGTCGAGCAGGCCGAGCCTGGCGTGATGATCTGGTCGGGAGCACAAGAATGGCGAAAATGTTTCTTTATTCAGGACATTGTCAAAATACGTGATTCGATAAAATTAAAATTTAGGTCACTGCAAGCACCGTTTTGAGTTCAATAAAAATGTACACGTTAGATACTCAGGCGACGAATCTATTCCGTCGCTGTATGATGAAACAATAGACAAATATGACGTCTGTATCATACACAAGCACAACAATATAACCGTCGTCCCCACTTACACCTGACGTTGTTTTTTTAATCTCTTAGCTTACGACGCGAGGACAATGCAGTCTGGGCCGTAACGAATGAGTTGATTTATAAAAACACATGCATGCCGCCGGATTTACACGCGTGCTTCGTGTTGACTCACTGCGAATACGAGACACGGATTTTGTGACCATGTTGAATATACGAATACCTTTACCAAAATTACACAAAATTTGTTACTGTAAAAAACGCATTTGCAGTTTTTTTATGTTAAATAGTGGCAAACGAGTATTCGCTGAAATAGCGAAGCGACCGCTGCTCATAGACATCTGCAATTGCAGATGCTTTATCTACCCTAAATGTACGGAGAAAGTGGATAATTCTTCTTCATACTCGCCCCCTTACCGCCAAATCCACTTCCCCTTCCCATCATTTCCTTATAAGAAAAGGATAGGAAGGGACACTAGACTTAAATTAGGCCTCCGGCACCAAACCCATCGGCCGAAACACGAAATAGCTTCCATTTGACGCCTGTCTTATGTGGGGTCGCGGTATTATTATTTTTTTTTATAAGGAAAGGGGGCAAACGAGCAACGGGAACACCGAGGTGATCATCGACGCCCATGGACATCTGCAATACTAGAGAAACCACAGTTGCGTTGCCGGCCTTTGAGGAGGTGATACTCGTAAGCTCGCTTCTCGATTTCACCGGGCGAACCGGCCAATTCGTGCGAAGATGTTAATGCGGGCTCTACCACTGGTAAACGTGTTACTCTAGTGTCGCAAATGTTTATGAGCGTTGTTGATCAACTCGGTTACCGTTGCTCGTTTAGCCCCTTTTCTTTAAAAAAAAACAATAATTATTTATTTCCAAAGTCTGGGTTGAGGCTGGGGTCTCAACCTAGATTTTGGCTATCGATACCTTTTAATGCTAATGGTGTTGTGGCAAGGTGTTATAATATTACAAACTTATACATTACTTATTACAATACATTTTTACTAAATAAATTGTATTAATTGTAAAAGAATGTGATACATAAACAATTTTTAAGATAACATATAAGTTCTTATTCTTAATGTAAATAAGAACTGTGAACGCAACATAACATTTTTCTTAACTGACGTTTAAATAGGAATTTAAATATACTGACAGATAAGCGAGTTGGCTTCGGGAAAAGAGAATAATGTAGGTGCTAGATATTACAATATCGTAGAAACAGAAAGATATAGAAGTAGCAATAGCGTATACAGTTGAGAGACAAAACATGCCATAGACTACGTCATACGTATGTTGCGTGTGCATCACTTTACGATTTTAAACCAATAACATCATGTCTCAAGCATTTGCCTGGGACGTATGAAAAATTAGTTCACTGAAAATACACTTGGAGCGCCACAATACTATATGATATATCACATTTGTTTGGGTCTTGATTCTGGACCCAAACAAACGAAATCGCATGCAGAGAAAGGGACAAAAGATCTATGTCTCTGTCTTTGTCACGTTACGTACAATTCGTATAAATGTGTCACAGTCGCTGTCAGTTTGACATATGTCATGTCCGATCTGCTTCTTTTAATCTATGTACAATATCTTCCATGCGAGCCTATGGCAAAGTAGCATACGCGAAATTGGTAAGCGAGTGTTGAATACCAAAGTAAACATTATAAATTTAAAATAGACCGCTCGTTAAAATATCAAGTTTTTGACTCTTGCTTCTTTTTCGAATGACAACCGTGAACCTTTGGGTTTACGTTTATACTTTTAGATTTTTCTCGGGCTATTCGAGAATTTTTAAAACGATTTCAAAGCCGTTTTTAGCTTTACAGAGTCATTGGTTTATCTATACTAATATAATAAAGAGTAAAGATTTGTATTTTTATATTTTTGTATGAAGTGAAATAACTCAAAAACTACTGAGGCGATTTTAGTTCACCTTTAGACAGCTACGTTATCCCCGAGTAACATAAGCTATATTTTATAATTCCGCGCGGACGAAGTCGCGAGGAACAGCTAGTGCTACAATAATAGTGAATATTTTGGAAATAAGATCTAACAAGCATACATCTGCCCAAACTTTCGCATTTTATTAAAGATATAAGTATGCAAATTACGAAGTAGGTATGATACCTATTTTAATAAAAAAACATAATTGTTAAACAGTAAACAAGCAATAATCAAAAACATCTCCTTTTGATAGGTAAAAGTAGATACCAAAGTTCCACAATTAAAAAGTTTTAATAGAAAGAGTTCAAAGTTGTTATTTCTTTAGCTTTTATAATCAAAAATAACTTTGACATTAAACATTAAAAACAGTGTTGAAACAATCTATACTAATATTATAAAGAGAGAAACTTAGTATTTTTATATTTAAATATGTATTGAAATAACTCAAGAACTACTGGGTCGATTTCAAAAAATCTTTCACCGTTGGAAAGCTACATTATCACCGAGTAACATAAGCTATATTATTTAATTTCACGCGGGAGAAGTCGCGCACAACAGCTAGTATTTAATGAAATAATAACTAAACGTCTTTACCATTACAATTATTGAATTATTTAAGACAAAAGTAACCGTTATGGTATGTATTTTTATAGATTTTAAGCATAAAATGTGCAGTTGAAAAGTAAAAAGCTTTTTGAATACCGATGCATCTTGATTAAGCTTTTATTTAATGAATACAAAAAGGTCTTGTTTGTTCGTTATTTTTATTTTAGCGGATATGGTTTATGATATCTTTGTTAATGTACGGTCAGCAAATACAGTCAACAGAGAGAATAATATATTTAAATAAAAATGATCAATGGTAGAATTTCATGGTTGCAATGCTAACGTAACAGTGATTTGCATCTGTTAAACTATTTTTGATAAGATATTGGACTTTATAATATTCGTAGTAAACTTATATTAAGCTTAACTGTCAAAAAATCTGTCGATATATCTAAACACTTTGAGTGATTTTTTAATTCTGTCGTGTTATATATAAAACGAGGTCACTAAAGTCGATTAAGTACCGACCTTCTTGTGTCTCCGTGTCAAGACACTTCAAAGACTCTTCATAATGATATAATGCGATACAGTTTAAGCCTGAAACTACACACAATCAAGATAATTTAAGTGGTGGGAAAATGTGAACTTAGAAATAATTTAAAGCGCAAATTATATGATATTAGAATTGTCTAAATTAGTATGATCACGACCGAATGTTCAAACGCCGCTCAAATTTAAGCGTCGCTTAGAATATAAGTAGTGCCAAAATTAAATGAGGTCGCAGTAGAATTTTGAATCTAAGCATGGACTAAACATATAACAACTCTTGAATATTTGAGTGGCCGTTAGTATATTAAAGACTAGCTGTTGTGCACGACTTCGTCCGCGTGAAATTAAATAATATAGCTTATGTTACTCGGAGATAATGTAGCTTTCAAATGGTAAAAGAATTTTTAAAATCGGCCCAGTTCTTGAGTTATTTGAATACATACAAAAATACAAAGTTTCTCTTTTTACAATATTAGTATAGATATAGATATAGA
Organism: Papilio dardanus tibullus; assembly: GCA_013186455.1. Taxonomy (NCBI): domain Eukaryota; kingdom Metazoa; phylum Arthropoda; class Insecta; order Lepidoptera; family Papilionidae; genus Papilio; species Papilio dardanus. The sequence goes on along the minus strand of QDHC01001548.1, from coordinate 485,313 downwards.
TATTTTAGGACCGTCCTTTGAAGGTCCTAAATAGAAGGTGAAAATAAGTAACATGGTTAATGGTGAAGAAAATAATAAAGGTGTTTATTTTTCTTTAGTATGCGAAAGCTTTTTCTGAAGACGTTACCCGCGGTGCGGTGGGTAAGTAGACACTGGTATGGTATTATGCGAACCGGTCTCGGCCCACCAGTGCATTCACAATAACAGCGCACCACGTACCGACACATGTTTGTGTTATAAAAAGGCGACTACAATCGCCCACACAATTTAAGAATACGCGCGATTTAATACTTTATAAGTAAGATTTTAGTATTATCTGGTTTTTGTTGGAATAATGCTAACGGTATTGATTGCATCATCTGTTGATACACAGACCTGGACTCTTGCTTAGAGTCCAAGGGACCGCCTCATTTGTCTCTAATCAGAGTTTCTCGCTCATGGAAATTGTCCCTCGCGACTATACCGTGACTCTCGCGTGTAGAGGTTTCTTACTAATTCAGTTCTCGCTCATCCACGTTTGACTCTACATTACTTTGTTTTCTGACATTATTAAAAATTACTATGCAGTCCAGAAAATCTAGTTCTGCCTTTTTTACGCGGTTAATATTTACTCCCGTTGTCGTTTTTGATATTTTTCATTCCTTAAATAGGAGTACTAAGGGGCCCTAAGTATATTATAGTTTTATAATATAAGGTAAAGGTACCAATAATTGATAGTGACCCAGTAATTGATAATTCGGAGTTTGACATCTTATAATAAAATATCTGTTAATTTTATTCATGCTATTTACACATAAAGTAATAGTAGAACTATTTGTTATTTGTATTTTAAAATCAAAATCAGTGATTTCTATTCATAATACTTATTCATTAATAATATTGCATTATACGGCAGTGCGCGCTCCTCGTTTGTCACTTTTCTTACGTGTTTTGTTAAGAGAGCGTATTGTTTAGCGAGGGTTTAGCATGGAACCAGCACTTTTGAATCGAAAAATATTACCAGAACTACATTTTGTTATAGACGTACTCTCTATTGTCTAATTTTCTAATCGATTTTTTAATTATTTATTTAGTTATAACGATTATCAATTACTAGAACCAAAATTGGTCGTTTTCTAGTAATTGATACCCCTTACTAGTTGCATGCTATCAAAATACTATGGAGCGCTCCCGCTATATAAAACATTTTTTGCCTATATTATATTTACCAATATGAAGATTTGTTTTGAACAAATTTATGTTTTGTATAATATTTTATCACAAGCATACTTATGTTTATTATGTATTGAAATATAATATCTATTGGACTTCAATCTTTCTTAATATAACAATATTAAAATGGTTAAAATAAGAGCAATCGCCTTGTCAATTACTGGGTAACTGTATCGATTTTGCCTTGTCAATTACTACTGCAAACAAAAAGACGCCTATCAATTACTACTGCATTTTCAGAGGTTTGGAAAATAAATCATAAAAATTATTAAAAGATGAATTAAAATAATTTGAGGTATATTATAAGTTGCTTGAAGGACTGGTTAATATTAGTAACTTTTACAAAAGTTTCTACTAGCAATGGATTAAAAGTGACGAAGAAAATAGCGCTTTTCCGCCACTATAGTATCAATTATTGGTACCTTTACCTTAGATGTCTCCCCATGAGCGTCCCGGCGTGTTCAACAAGAGATCCTAGGACCCTCGCAGTCGCACTAGAGAATGGCCAACGAGGGGGTTTTAGTGAGTAGAAATCTCACATAACCCTGTCCTTCCCATAAAAGACAGGGTATCTCTTGAAGTTTTCCATTCTGATACCAAAAAAAAAAGATTTTCCCATGAGGATTATATAACAATAATCTAAAAGCTCGTTAATTCGTTTATTGTCTAAAATTATATAAATAACTCATACGAAGTATTGGCATACACTTATCGATATTGCCGCTAAATGCATGGTCGAATAATCATCCACCAATAACCGAAAAAATGAGCACAATTTTACGATCATTCATAAACCACTTCCATAAAAATAATTCGAGAACTCGATGAGAAAGCAAACGCGCCGTAAAGGGTAAAAGTAAAAAAAAAATCGCCCCGCTGTTTATGAACCATCATTGTCTCGTAAAGCAAGATACGGGCTGGCGTAATTCTATTTAAGTTTCATATCTGAAAGCTAACGCGATCGATATTGACTCAAGCCAAGCTCCCTCTACGCTTTGATGATAATTAAATTGAACCAAGGGAAAATAACGTGTTACTGCTCCCAATAGAACGTTCAGCGAATACTTTGATAGAAGTTACTTTATTCAAAGCATTAAGATGTCGTTTTTAAACAATAAAACAACCTTAGACTATTAATATATTAAGACCGCTGGCCAGCGTGTCACCGAAAGGGACAAAACGTGTAGGATATGAATATTTCACTGCCACTTTTACACCCCAAAACACTACAACGCACCACGTTTTTGTGAAGTGACATTGCACTAATAGTTCACAATTTGTTTACAATAAGAATTGTTACGGCTTAAACGAGCCCGAACAGTAGTCAATCCTTTGATCGGATAAATGCTACTTGCTACTCGACTAAAATACTATCCTGGTGCGAACAAGGCTTATCACAGTATAACTTAAGATCCACGTTATACATTCAGTATTAAGCTGGGCGCTAATAAATCGCCGCCGACAATAGTAGGAAGCCGCGAGCGCCGGTGCTTCGAATAAATTCAGTTCGGATTCGATTACCGTTATCGTTCTGCATCGCTCGTTCCAATAGAATAGATAATCTTCAGCTGAGGGCGTTTTCTATACAGATTCCATACCAACTTAATTACTAGAATATTCTATAACTGCATTCATAACTGATATATATGAAATGTATGAAGTATTACTAAACTAGCGACCCACCCCGGCTTCGCACGGCTGCATTGCTGATACTAAATACACTACAGAAAACCTAGAAACGTTGTATATAACAGCCAACTTAATAATTCCACTAGTGCGAAGCTGAAACGTTATACATATAAACCTTCGTCTTTAATTACTCTATCTGTTTCAAAAAACCGTATCAAAATCCGTTGGATAGTTTTAAAGATTTGAGCATACATAGTGATATAGAGGCAGAGGAAGTGACTTAGTAATATACTAAACTATGTAGTGAAGATCACTTTTTTCTTATTGAGTGACTAACTGTCGCCCACGATTCCATCCGCGCGGAATTAGATAAACTTTGTAAGTAGGCTACATCTGTGCATAATTTCGACGAGGTCTGTTGAGCTGTTCCGGAGATATTTTTAAACAAACATATGTCTATCCATACTTTTGCATTCATAATATTAGTAACATTTAATGCGTTGTTAGAATTAAGAATGTGGCTAATTGCCAGTCTCTTTAGTTTTAATTTTTCTCTTAGCAGTTTAACCGACCGTTTAATCACTCTGAGTGTGGTAAGTATTGTTTAAAACGTTATGTTGTCACGTAAAAGTTCAAGAAGTACACATTGTATTTCGTAATAGGGTAATAGCTTATTATACTAATAACTCATTTTTAAATTCTACTTTTAAATATCCAACAATACTAAAATCTAAATTTATATTCATCTGATTTCATTTGTTTATAACCACGTCTTCATTCAAACCTCTTTATAAAAATGTAGTCTAATCTGAAAAGCTGTCAGCATATAAAAATTCCTTCCTAATCAGACCTCTCCATAATGCAGTGTTTAAAAATATATTCTACCGACTTGAGCGGCTCGTTCTCCCAAATTGGAACGTTTCATGGTTACTTAAAGGGTATTTATCCACGAATTTATAACATCATTCCTAAAGACGAAGTTAAGCTTGTAAAAAAGCTGCGTTAACGATTATTAACACAGAGTTATTATGACGCGTTTTTTGTTTGTTATTTTTTTCTTTGTACAACTTTATTATATCAGAAATCAACTTTATAATTACAGTATATTTGTCTGTGCTCTATTTGAGAAAATAAAAAAAATCGACTTTTATGCTTGGAATTAGATGAAGTAAGATTTTCGATTATCAAAGGAGCACTTTAAGAAAACAAATAGTTCTCAAAAAGTGCATTTTATAAAATCACTAAATTAGTTACGCATTTCACGTCCTTCTTTTGTGTTAAAGTATAGCTCCTTTATAATATTAGTACATTTAAAGCGTTAACACACCACTTTATTCAACAATTACTGAACACTCAAAGTTCCTAATAAGATAGCGAGGACAGTGTTTACTAACACCGTGCCGGGATGGAATTCTCTATTAGGGTGCGATTTCGCGAGACGTACCAAACGGCAAACGGCAACAGCAAGCAACGGCATGAACCCCAACTGCAGACGGCACAACTTTACGTGCCATCGGCCTTATCCTTTCCCATCTATTTCTTATAAAAAAAAGTTAGAAAGGTACAGTGGATTTGGTTGCGGAGGGGATTCGTAGCAGGGACAAATATCCCCTTCCTATGTGTTCTCACCGCCGGCGATTTAAGAGCAAAGCATCTGCAATTGCAGTTGTCTATTGGTATGATTCCCCATGCCGGCGAATTCAGAAGGCCGTTTGCTAGTTTGTCAATTTATAATAAATATCATTTTTTGTATAAAGTATTATTGCAATTCAGATATGATTACAACTGCCACGACACTTGCCTTCTCCTGCCGTTTGCCTCCGCCGCGTCTAGTGAAAACGCACCTTTATATCAGTCACTTAGTAACGGGTTAGTCGGCTCCATTACTGGTATATTATAACAAAGGCAACGAGCGGTTTGTCTCGTTGAAGCAGTAATAACACAAAGTGCATTTTTAATTAAAAACTTTCAAAGGAATAGAGTAACATAATTAAAATCAACCAACGCTATTAAGTAGAGAAGTCTACACGGAAAATGAGAATGCTAAAATGGTGTTTTATTATTTATAGAAAATAATTATTATGATGCTATTGCTATTTTTATTATTTTTTTATTATACCGGCCATTCTTTCTAGGTGGCCGAGCCAGAGGATTCTTTATCTCTCCAATGAGATTTCTTGTCGGAGGCCAAGGCCCACTTAGGGTCATTGTGTCACCCTAGTTAGTTTTTAGCTTTAGATCGAATTCTGAATTAACCCTTAAAGTTAGCACCGTTTAAAATTTTATAGACGTATGATAGGACCGAATGACCTGATCAAGCTTGCAAGAGTGCACAGGACCGAGCATTCTGGCAATCGATGGGGGTGTCCTACATTCAGCACTGGACATCGTTAGGCTGACTGTGTTAAGACATTTATATACCGTTTTTGTATTTGGCCATATCTCAATTAGTTACTCCTGCATAATCTTTTTTTTCTTATGTTGCTAAGTAACTAACTAACTAGAACTAACTAAACTAAGTAGTTACTGAACTTAATTCAAATAGCGTTTTGAATTCAAGTTAACTATTTATTTAAAACTTACAAAGCTGTCTCAGCATTATTTATTGATAGTGTAAATTGAGATATTCATTTAAACCTTCCCCCAACTAAACTCCGTTCAATTAATTAGTGAAAAGTAATCGTGATAGCCACGGCCGCTATTAATCAGGGAAAGATCGATCTGATAGTGAGAACAGCGCTCTAAAAGATATCTTCCACTTGGGACCTGAAAATACAAATATTTTTTAAATGTTGGTACTTAAATTATAAAGCGACGAATCAAACAAATAAATATCTAAAGAGCGATAAAACTAAAAAAAACTGTTTAAACTGAGAGTAAGTACGAAACGGAACGCGACCGCGAGATAATACAAGCCCCACTCATCCCTGAAAAAGAACCTCCGACAGGCTCGAAACTAGTTAGTCAATTGGCAAACGAGCAAGCGGCCACATATACTCGCTGAAATAGCGAAGCGACCGCTGCCCATAGACATTTGCAATTACGTATGTGTTGCCTACCCTTAATCTTCGGAGGAGGAGACGCACAACAAGAGGATAATTCCTCTAATATAATTTCCCATCATTTCTGTTTAGAAAAAGGATAAGAAGGGAAAGTGGATTGAAATTAGGCCTCCAGTACCACACTCATCAGACGAAACAGGGGTTAGCTTCCATTTGACGCCTGTCTTCTGTGTGGTCGTGGTATTTCACCAAGCGAGCAGGCCAATTCGTGCGAAGATGTTAAAGCAGGCTGTACCACTTTCAAATGTCATTGTGTTATTAGCAATTTACTGTGTTCCAGATAAAGTATTCTTAAAAAATCAAATAAACAAAGATAACTTTTTAATTTGAAACGGCGAATTAAAATACATAACACAAAAAAGTTGGCAAGTTTTACATGGACCAGTGTGGAACATATCTATTCAGTTTGCGTAGTCGATATGGACAAATGAACACGTTGAGTCTTACCTGCGAATAAATAGCACTCTCATTATGGATTTATACTGCTAAAGATAATAAGGTTCATTAGCATGAAATGATAATCCTATCATCTCTCACGCACTATTTATGTAAAAGGCTTAAATAATTATTACATACAACGTATAGAAGCAATAGAAACTTATATGGTCTGATCATATCATAATTAACGTTTTTTTTTACAAACTTTAACATAATCATGTAGTATCAAGTACCCTTAACGTGTTAGATTTAGTTTAAATAGTGATTTCTTTGCGAAGAATTATCAAAATTCAATTTAAGTAATAGCATGGTTAAAAAAAGGTTAAAGGTTTCGACCCATGATGGGCTTCATTTTCCGCAACTCCACGACTAGCGCGTATTTTGCGTGAATACAATATCTTTGAATTTCTTCGCCGATATGTGCAGGTTGCATCACGATGTTTTCCTTCACCTAAGAGTCGGGTAGATATGCACATATGAAAATCGAAATACGAAATGCAAAAGAAATGGTATGAAAAAGGTTTTTAGAAAGTCTTCGCAGCAGATGCTTCCGTTAATAACTATGTTGGACGTGAGCTTCATATTGGAAACCAACATTTTAAAATTTCGTTTGCAATTTATGAAAATTATAATATCATAACTGAACGACTTTTAGATAAAATTTATTTCGTTTGTTGTAAAACAATAATGTTATAGCAAATCCTTTAAAAACATTTTCTTCGTAGTAAAAATATTACTACTTGGAGGTTATCCAAAGTATCTATCGATAGGCGATATCACTGATGGAATCGACAAAAACGTATGAAACTGATAATTACATTCGATGAGTCATGTGCTTACCACGTGTGAGATATCGAACGTTATTGTCAGTTCCATACACTTTCGATGTTCGCTATTTAATCGCTTCGTAGAACATGTATTGTACTTTGGATAAACCCCTGTTTCGTCATTAATCGACACAAAAACAGATTATAGCCAACAAATTAATTAGAATGTTGCTTTGTCAATTTTGCAAAGGCTAATCCGTTCCAATGATTTCACAATCGGTCGGTTTTTCGTAAATATCCGCTTAAATTGTGATAAATCGTCCGCAGCTTTTACCTTCGCAATTTACCTATTCATTTGCCGTCAAACGGATCAATTTACGCTGATTTTAATTACTGTAACTTTAATATTGTGTTACAATTTGATCGCCAATATTGATTATGGGGATTCGCGTAATCAAAATGTTTACTAGAATAATTATTGTTGACTTGAATAAAGTTTGATTTGTATATCAATGTCGCTTCTAGTAGAGTACAATTGTAACACTTCTATGCTCAATATTAGAAGTTAGATAGCTAGGAAAATAAGAGCAATCTTTCAAGAAGAGATGAAGAAATAAGCTTCTAAAGCCGGCTACAAACGATCAGTTTTAACTGTACAGTTTTTTATTTACAGTCTGACTGTACAGTTACGTACGCGTCAATTTGAATTGCACAGTCGAACTGTACAGATCTCAGTTTTGCCAAAACACGTCAGTTTTTACTGCGCAGTCGAGCTGTGCAGTTAAGACTAAACGTCTGTAGCCGGCTGAAGATAAGGTCAGTTGTCAAAAGAGTGAGTAAAGTAAAATGACTAATTAACCTTTGTAGATATGTTAATTTTAATACACAATTATGATAGAAACATAATAACCAAATATCTATTACCACTTCTCTACAGTGAAACGTAAGTAAATATTTTAAAATTGACAAAATTAACGAGTCAATTAAAAATTAACCGTCAACAGTAAATTCTCGTTATTTTAGCGGAGTAATAAAATAAGCGTTATGCTGTTATTATAATTAAAAATTACGTTAATGATGTTAAATGATCGGACCGCAGTGAAATATCCCTTGCTGTATATATTATGTTAATTGAATAATCATTATCGATGATGTGCGCCGCTGAATAAAAGATGGCGCTGAACTATAGCTTTCGTGGCGTAGATCGCGATGTAGAGATTAGTTTTGTAACAAACATTTAGCAATCGCAACAGTGCTTTTGGCAATTTGTAAGATTTAATTATAAAAATCTAGACATCTTTCAACCAAACCCAATAATGGTTTATTCTAGTCCTAAGCTATGCTTATTTCACTAAGATATAGGATGACTGGTAGAGAATGCTAGGCATTAAGTCTTCCTTGTACTAAGATAGTGCTAAAGTTTAAATAAATAAATAAAATAAAAAACAATTTGTAATAGTTATTCAGTAATTAAATGATTTACTGTATCCACTCTTTGGGGTAATTTAGTACGTAAAGTCGGCTAGGAACGTTCAGTTTTAATTGTACAGTTATAACGTACACACGTGGTTGAACTGTACAGTTCTTAGTTTTGCCTACACATGTCAGCTGTAACTGTGCAGTCGAACTGTACAGTTAACTCTGCTCGTCTTTATCCGGCTTATAACACTAAAGAACTGCTTGAGTAACCAATAAGCGACTGTGAGTAAGGAATATAGCAATTTTAGTAACTCAGACTTTCGCAGTAGACATAAAATTAACAAAAAAAGTTTATCAGCAAACTGTTATACATAAGACGAAGTGTTCAGCTACCTCGTAATACGTGAAAACTTTTATTTTCTCCCAGTTTTGGAATTTGTTTCTCAGTTTAACTATGTGTTGTAATTACACGGCATGATTTAGGGTGACTGTTGGTGCTTCGCTGAATAATCTCGCTTTCGCAAGATTCTTAGTGAATTAATATAATTTCCATAATTAGTCAAGCTTTATCTTAATTGAAAATCTGTTTTATTATGTTGCGGCTCTTCTTAGCAAAGTTTTACTATATAAATCGTTTGGATCATAAGTTCATACCGCCTTGATAATTTTCTATGCTAGACTTAATAAATATTAGACCTGTAACCTATGAAAATTAATTTTAAATTAACTAATAATTATTTTCCTTTAGAAATGTGTTTCACATGATAAAATAATTATTAGCGTAAATGTCAACAAATACTACTACTTAGTGATGATTAAGTTTATAACATAACTAGCTGTTGTGCGCGACTTCATCAGCGTAGAAATTAAATAATATAGCCTATGTTACTCGGGAATAATGTAGCTTTCTAATGGCGAAAGAATTTTTGAAATCGGCCCAGTAGTTCTTGAGTTATTTCAATACAAACAAAAATACAAAGTTTCTCTCTTTATAATATTAGTATAGATTTGATAATTTATTGTCAAGATCACTGCCTTCAGGCCTATTTTTAGTCCAGTTTCCCTTTCTATCTTCTTCTTATAAGGAAATGATGGGAAGGAGAAGTGGATATAGATGGGGATGGAACGTATAGGAAGAGGAATTATCCTCTTACTGTCCGTCTCCTTCTCCGTAAATTAAAGGTATACAACGCATCTGCAATTCCAGATGTCTATGAGCAGCGGTCGCTTCGCTATTTCAGCGAATCGAGGTGGCCGCTTGATCGTTTGTCACTTTATTACTCGTATATAAAAAATCCCTGAAAATGTTGTCAAAGAGATATTCCAAAAAGATCGACTTTTTAACTTCAAACGGTCATCCTGAAAAGTAGCGATTTGCAATTTGCATACTGTACATAGGCGACGTTGATATCATGTTCATTAGGCAACGCATTTCAAACGGAATAAACATTAGAAAAACTTAAATTACAATTTTGAATAAGTTTAAAAAGTCGGTGTAGTCTTTATCGATTTTGTATAGAGACATACGGAACAATTCTCACAACAATTTTTCAATCAAAGTTGGTGAACAAAGTTTCGCGGCTCGCTGAGAAAATGTAATGAAAAAGGCCCGGCGGTCACGCGACGTACGAATTTTTATTCCGAGCGAGACTTTCAAGGAGACATTTGTTTTATTTTGTAATTTTATCAAAGATTCTATCTTTGATTTAAATGAATTAATTGCGAAATATACTAAACATAAAATAACACATATTAAACAATAATACTAGATGTAGATGTAGTTCGACCCATGATGGACTCCATTTTCCGCATTTTCACGACTAGCGTGTATTTAGCGTGGCTTCAGACATATCTTTGAATTTCTTCGCCGATATATGCATCACGATGTTTTCCTTCGCCGTTAGTGTGTCAGGTAAATATGTACATATGAAGTTTAAAAAACACATTGGTAAATGGCGGGATTCTAACTAGGGACCTGCAGTTTACAAGTCAAGAGCTAAACCCTTGAGCCGCCGACGCTCGCTTTATAATACCTATTTGAAATTTATAAATTACATTTTACTCTTACTAGCTTTATCTAGCGGCCAGTATTTTATAGCGTGCGTTTATACGGACGTAGCCCTCAACAATAAAGATATAAATCAAGCGGCGAGCGCTGAATAAAATCTCTTATATCTCCCCTATCGTTTGATCGTCAGCTACTTAATATTATGTCTAACAGAAAATATACATGGTGTTTACATTTTCTTATAAAATGTAGTTTATAAAGAGTGCGTCGGTGGCTCAGGGGTTTAGCTCTTGTAAACTGCAGGTCCCGAGTTCAAATCCCGCCATGTACCAATGTGTTTTTCGAATTTCATATACACATATTTACCCGACGCTCTTAGGTGAAGAAAAATATCGTGATGCAACCTGCACATATCGGCGAAGAAATTCAAAGAAATGTTGTATTCACGCAAAATATGCGCTACTCGTGGAGTTGCGGAAAATGGAGCCCATCATGGGTCGAAACCTTTAACCTTTAAAATGTAGTTTAGTAATTTCGGAGTTTATCCAGCATAAACAATTTTCTTTTAGGATTATTTTATTTGATTAAAGATAAAAATAATGAATTCTAAAACCAGGACTATTAAGTATTGATAAATAAAATATACCTTTTATTTCTAACTACCGACCCGCCCCGGCTTCGCACGGGTATTATACATGCTAACTTTGCTCTTCAGTCACTCTATCTATTAAAAAACCGCATCAAAATCCGGTGCGTAGTTTTAAAGATGTAAGCATACATATAGACCAAGATCTCACGACGTTTTTATCCTCGTAATAGTATAATAGGCGTGTCACTCTGAGGAAAGAAACCTTCCAAAGTCTCCGTCAATAGAGGAGGAGACTTATAAAATTCTCCCGAACAACATATACAAAAATACAGCTTTATAGTTTAATGTAAATAAGGTCCCATTTTTCCATCTATGCTAACTGATATCTCCCGAACCAACCGCAACCACAACTCCATAGTCGGTGGTTATCTTCACCTGTATAGGGTACGTAAATAGAGAAACTTCCAAGTGTTATACTATAACGAAGGTCTGGCGATCGGTACAGACGGGCGTAATAGGGACATAGGGACAAAGAAAGCGACTTTGTTTTATACTATGTAGTGATGAACATATATAGATGACAATATGCTTATGTACCACTTTGGCAGTAGAATAAAATGTCTAAAGAAAATAAAAGTATAAAAATATCCCGGTAAGAAGTACTTATTTTAAAACATTATAACTTATAAACAAACAATATGATTTTATAAAGCAATAAATAATTTTAACAGCTACACCTTGCGTAAAATACAATGCAGCAAAAATAAATTTCGCAACATCCTGTATGTAACACGGCGCCCGCTGCGCTGCACGGCCGCGCGCCTGTTCTCAAGGTGTGATTTCTGACATTACGAACCCGCTAAGAGCTACATTCAACTCAAAATTATATAAATACACCCTGTACGCACACAACACTAGCCCTTTATATAAAGGACCATGAGCTGTTATAATTATATTAATATTTTATTAAAAAATCAAATTATATTGAGGTTGTATTTATCAAATTGGGTTGTTGAGGTTGTATTTTATCAAATTATATTGAGGTTGTATTTATTATATTAATACAACCTCAATATAATTTTGTTGTTAGTAGTGTAGTTCGACCCGTGATTCTGTCCATTTTCCGCTACTCCACGACTAGCGCGTATTTTCCGTGACTTCACACATATCTTTGAATTTTTTCGCCGATTGGCAGGCATCACGTTTTCCTTCACCTAAGAGCGTCGGGTAAATATGTACATATGAAAACCACACAAGTTATAGATATTAGTGTCTTTTCGTTAGGTTCGTTTTAATGTAAAATAAAAAAAACTCCTGATGGTTTATATTAAGAACTAGCTCTTGTTCTCGACTTGGTCTTCGTGGAATTAAAAAATATAACCTATGTTACTCGGGGATAATGTAGCTTTCTAACGGTTGTCGCGGATGAATGCAGTGCCCGCGACCCCGCCGTAATACGTTTGAGGGCCGTCATGTTTTAGTAGGTACTCCAGTCACCTTCTGTGGCCGGCGAGTCCCACACTCTCTACGCCATTGCATAGCCCGGCGTAGGGGGTACGTAAATGCATTTCCTGACGTTTAAAAAGAAGCTTTCTAACGGTGAAAGAATTTTTGAAAACGGCCCAGTAGTTCTTGAGTTATTTCAATACATACAAAAATACAAAGTTTTCCTCTTTATAATATTAGTATAGATTTGTTAATACTTATAAAGCTTAAACGATTACGTTTAAAAAGTGTTATTTACTCTATAAATAATGAAATAACTTAACGATACAAAGTTATAAACACAAATACATTTATCGATAAAATATCTGCCAATTCTCGAGAGAAATACAAACATATTTTCCCCTTACCGTTTATGTCTTCAAAAAATCAAAGACGAGGATAAAAAATTGTTCACCGCAAAGTTCTTATTCTCAAAGGACTTGTGGAAATTTATTAAATTCGACAATACAATAAATTATGAAGCTATCATAAACAGAGGGGGCACTTAAAGCTTTCGTGTTACTCAAATATGAAAGCTTTTACGTAAAAAGCTTTTGTCACTGTATATTATATTAATAGGATGGGTAGAGTTAGATGTCAAATCATTGGAATTCACTTTTTGTCTTTCGCTGGTAGATTAACAGTGGTAGAGCCCTCTTTAACATCTTCGCACGAATTGGCCGGCTCGCCCGGTGAAATACCACGACCACACAGGAGACAGGCGTAAAATGGAAGCAATTCCGTGTTTCGTATGTTGAGTGTGGTGCCGGAGGCCTCATTTTAATCCACTTTCGCTTCCTATCTTTTTTTATAAAGAAATGATGGGGAGGGGAAGTAGATTTTCCGGGGAAGAGGACGCAGAGGAAAAGGAATTGTCCTTTTTCTGTGCATCTCCTCCTCCGTAGATTAAGGAAAGGCAACGTATCTGGTAATGCAGATGTCTATGGGCAGCGGTCGCTACGCTATTTCAGCGAATTCAGGTGGCCGCTTGTTAATTGCCACTTTAAAAAAAAAAACCTGGAACTCCGTTTGTGCGTACTGAAAAAATAGTCGCGTATCTCTATGAGAAATGACGTATATCGCTAAACCCAAGGATTCATTAGACTGATGTTAAGCAAGCTTGATCAAAATCTCCGTTTTTTTGCACGAACTCGGTCTAATAAAGCCGTAGAGTAAGAAACTGAAATCAGAGATAAGTAAAGTCTTTTAAAGTTATATGTGAAGTCACGCAAAATACGTAGTCGTGGAGTTGCGGTAAATGGAGCCCATCATGGATCGATCTACTACTAGTAAAGCCTTTACTGAGGGAACTTTTGGTAGTTAAATACTTAACAACTAAGTACTAAGTACGTATCTGTACCAACTAAGATTATAAACAGGAAAGATTTGTATTTTTATATGTATTGAAATAACTCAAGAACTACTGGGCCAATTTTAAAAATTCTTTCACCATTAGAAAGCTACATTATCACCGAGTAACATAAGTTATATTTTTGTAATCCGCGCGGACGAAGTCGCGAGCTACAGCTAGCACAAAATATATCGCTATCTCCTTGTATGCAGGCTTACGTCATACAATCGTTTTAAAATCATTCATCATAACAGAATGATCGCCGTCTGATTTATTCGTTGTATTCAATGCCCTCGTGCTTCTTCCTAATGGTAGTGAGTTGCTGAATCATAACGCTGTGTATCTTGGTCATTATTTAATGAAAAATTGAATGATTTTCGATACTTGCAAGAATTTTATATTATTTTTGTGGTACTATATGTGCTCTTGAGTGTATGTTTATATTTTGTTTTGTTTAAGTCTTATAATATATTTTATGAGTCACTGTATTCTTCTTTCTTAACTTCGTCCACGTGGAAGAAAAAAATATAGCCGTTGTTACTCGTGGATAATATAGCTTTATAATAATGATTTTTTTTTAAATTGCCTCAGTACTTATTAAGATCTGAATCGACTAAAAAAATATTTACTGTATTATTAATGTCTTCAAGTTCTTTCTTTCTTAAAAAAGTTTATTTATACAGAGAGAAGTTAGGTGGAATATTTCCTATTATAATTACTTACTTAATTCATCTTAATGTTTATAATATACAGGATGATCTCTACACGTTTTAAACTTTTAAATAACATTACAGGATGTTTAAATTTAATTTAAAATTTATAATCGAGGTTGTTACTAATTTATAGTCTGGTTCAAGTTTGAGCCGCGAGTAACCTTAGATCGTCGGCGCATCGGTGAAAATTGTTAATTGCAATTATAAGCATCGCTTTACTTGAACACGGCTTGAGGAACTTCGTTAGGAATTTTGTATTAGTTATCTCAAAGGTATGTGAATTCTGCTTATACAAGCTTGGATACAGGTAGTGTTAATACTGCAACCTTAATTTATTTAGGATAAGGACCCTCCCTGGCTTCGCACGGGTGCAAATCGTTATAATGCTGATACTAAATACTGCAGCGTTTGCATGACATCTTATTAAAATCCTCTAAATTATCAGTATCTCCACTTCTACTATATTGTGAATGTATTATATTATATGAAAACCTTCCTTATGAATCACTCTTATCTATTAAAAAACCGCATCAAAATCCGTTGCGTAATTTTAAAGATTCAAGCATATATAGGGACAAACATAAAAAGCGTTATTGTTTTATACTATGTAAGGATTTTGGAGGAAATAATTTCACTACAACAGAAAGTCATGGCAACAGTGATATCAGATACGAATTTCTTTTTTTTTTCTAAAATCTCTATTTTCATTAATAATGCGCACATTTTAATTATTTGTAACTTGATTTTATTAAAACAAAATAATTTGAGAATTCGAATTATTAAAACAAAGAAACAACTTCCATATTTCGAGAGTCGCCGGACAAAAGATTGTGGTTTCCGCGCGGTGCGGAAATCTTATAATTTCTTAAGGCGATCTTAAGCGCGGTTCACACCGGACGGGTCACTCTCAAAGGAACTCGCGAGATCCCTCCGCATCAGTGCGCCGTTTAACACCCTCATTGTGGTATCGTAACAAAGAGCCGAGGTCATAACAAAGATTTATTCTAGATATATTTCTTTCTAGATGTGACATATTTTATAAAGAAAGATATGGAGCTTGATATCAACATAAGTATTTGAAGACACGGCAGGGTTGACATGGCTGTTTGAATCTTTGTCCGCAACCGAACTAATAGTCTAGGTACGCGCTGGGTTCCCGGCAAGATGAGAACAGCCAAACCATTGATTAGTAGCTATGTAAATGGTGCAATTTACTTGGTTGTCAATTGTTTATACCACCCGAGCGCCAACAAGAAAAGTATGACGTCATAGTGCAGACATAAGAATTTGGACTAACTTGTAGGCACAAGAGATCTACACCCTATTCAAACAGAACCAACTGCACATATACCATATCCAGTATAACTTGATCCATTACCAAACAAAAGGTTTTCATATTATGCTTTAAGAAGACCTTAAGGGGACCTTATTCGGATGCCACTTGTAATGTAAATACGGTATTGTGTGCTCCGACCGCAGACCTCTGAGGTGTGTCTTATGATCCCTTTGACGTCTTAAGTGACCATTATGTCTTAATTTGTTGGAATATTATTCTCTTTCTTACGGAACAGTTCTAGTACTTTGATGTTTTATATACCTTTCCCTTTCTTTCATACAATGTGAGTTCTAAAGAGTTCTTTTCTTTTAAATATAATTTTACTTCGGAACAGAGTAATTACTCAAGTCTTTATTATAGGTTTTATATAAAAATCTATAGTAACTAACACTCCATAGTGACTATATACAACTTTATTTACGTCTCTAAACGATAAACGTAATAGTAAAAATATTTACACTTATTATACGCCTTGATTCTATATTTCTTATTATACCTTCTCACTCTGTTCCCTCGTTTTCATATTTGCACCCTTCTTCAATCAAAGTCGGATCTTCGCGTACAAAAATTAAATTAAAATAATCGTCTTATCAACACAAACAGTGTATTTCAAAGAACCATCCTGCGAGATTAACTATCAGTTTAATAAACAAAACTAACCAAAACAATAACCATTCTAATTATTCTCAAAGGCACTACTGGAAACTTTAACTGCCAACAAAGCGCTTCTTGCACTAATAACATAGCAACTAGATACAAATATTTATTTCTCGAGCGGAAGAGCTGTGTCTGCGACATACTTAAATAATAAACAATGATTACTTCGCAAATGTATTCTCAGAACACCTGTGTGTCAACATTGTATCTAACAGTCATACTTCGAAAGTTCCTTCTAAAATTACATTAACTTCTTTATTCCGAAAAAATGTATAAAGTACTGCAATAAACGAGGAACAATAATTCGTCGATTATACGATACTGGTGGACACTCTGAACTAAATAAATTATGTATCATAAGAAGTACCAGGAACAAGGATGTTCTGTATTTTGGAATACATTTTGTGAATGTACCATTACAAAACGTAGAAAGTACAACAGTAATAACGCTGATTCTTGTTTCGGAATAAAGCGGTTAGGGTCTAATTTAGTATAGGGAAAATATAAAACGACCACCAAAAAAAATAAACGTAACAACAAATTGATTTACTCAAAATAAATATAATAAGAACAAAAAAAATAAAACTGTACCAAACATATGATACTCTAAATTACAATTCGTCGACCTATTTAAATCACGCTTCCTTCAGAAAAAATATTTTCACATCAAAATTAATAAATTAGCACCTAATTTTGATTACCAAATTTTTGTGCTTTTATAACCTAATTTATCACTAAGATCGCCTAAAAATGTATGCGTATAACCAAATAAAGTATAATAATGCCAAATTAGTATTTTGCGGATTTAATGCGCCTCCCACCCGTCACTACCCCGCGCGGACGCACGCAAAAATAATGTTTTCTTTGATCATTTTTTTAAATCTTTTATTATAACTTTGTACATATTATTACTGGATTACTAAGTTAAGCAAAATCCAGCTCGAAATGTTTACTTCAAGTCATATAGATAAAAACACATTTAAAATTTATAATAAACTAGGGCTCGCCAGCCACTTCGCCCGCGTGGAGTTAAAAAGTTCAAAACAATATTTCGTCTGCATTTTATTTGTTTTCAAAAGTATTTATCTTAATTCTTACAATACAAACTTTGGAGTGCCATTTCGGAACCTACGGGGTTTGATTTCGTAAAATCTTTCTTAGTGCTCGCCTACGTAGTAACAGAAACTCCCGCGTAAAATTTCAAGTCTCTAGACTCAGTACTTTTGACTGTGGGTTGATATTTGAGTCTCTCTCTTATAAATAGGTAGGTTACGTTATACTCTTTTATAAATAGGTAGGTTACGCTAATAGCAATTAATTTAAAATTATTTATAATCTTTAACTATTATTGATAAATAGCAAATTGAAAAGTGATCAATTAATCACATTTAGCCCTTGTTATTAATACTGCAAACTTCGTACCGAAAAAAGGAATAAACAACAAAGAACAAACTGCATAGGTTAGGTTAAGTTTAGAACATTTAAAAAATCGAAAAACAAGGTTATGTTGGGTTGAACATTTTTAATAACGTTAAAAAAAGAACAATAAGCGAAAGTAAAAAAGGAAAAGTGTATTTTTTTATCTTTAAAATTAATTATGACCCTAAAATTATGTTTGAAATAATCTAAATGAGAACATTTCCTATTATTTAAAACAATTTTAACGAAAATTCAGGACGATTCCCTACTGTAAAGTGTTACTGAAATATAATTTTCATTTTTTATTTCATTACTTTTACCGACAAGAATAGTGAATTATTAAGAAAAGGTGCTAAAAGTGTGAAATTCCAATGTTGTTCAATGTTAACATTTAGTATTAACATTAACATAACATTAACATTTAACACAATATATCTATAGAAAATAAGATAACAAGAACATCACATGTTTACTCTCAAATTCCGATACCTATTTACTTTATTTTCATTTAAAATTAACAAGATTTGGAATCTGCGCGCATTCGTTGACCGCTCGACGTGAAATGCCCCTTAAGTTACTCCCACTCACATAACAGCTTAATTAGATACTAAAATAATAAAATAAGTGAACAATAATTTAATTTGAGTATAGTTTACTTTTTTAGTACAACATTTTTTAACAAATTTGACTGAAGTTTTGCATTAAATTGAGGTTATAAATTAGGTGCAACTTTATTATTTTTGATGGCAAAATGATTTTTTTGATGATATTTTTTCTATTTTGATTAAAAGACTACAAATATTTTGGTGGTAGTTTTTATATAAAATGTGCATCGAATTTAGGTGATGATTTACTTTTTTTTGTTGATAAAAAATATTTATTTTGGAGATCAAAATTATTATTTTTGGTTATCGTTTAATTACAAGCCTTTAGTATACATTACACGACTATATGGGGCTGCAGAAGGTACGAGAGTTTGTGTAAGCGCACATTCTAAAATGTTGAACCTAGGTACTTAGAATTTTATTTAACTCTTTCTTTTATACGAGAATTAAGACAGTTTTTTTATTGTAATAACTATAGGGCACGAAAGAGATCTTTGGAGAAATTATTTAACATTTAGATATTCCTCTCTTATTAGATGCTACTAGCTTTATTTAAACCCTGCAGTCTAAAATTAGGTTCAAACGATCATCTGAGTGTCTATTTTCCTAATTACAGTGTTCATCACTCCACAATTTTTTAAAGGCCGGCAACACATTTGTGGTTCCTCTGGCATTGCAGATGTCCGTGGGCGTCGGACCAATTAACATAGTTGATCCGCTGCTCGTTTGCCCCCTTCTCCTATAAAAAAAATCTACAGTTTTACCTAAGCTTATTAAACACAAACTTTAAACACAACTCAACTTAGAATAAACAATTACATTACCTTATCCAATAACGCCCGCACTGCCGCAGAGCAATGCCTGTGCGTTTTGCCTAAATGTTACATTACAATTTTAAATATACCTAATACAAAATATAATTAAATAATTTATAAAGCTAAACCAACATTTTAAAACCGCAAAATGAACAGAAAGCGACGTGTTAAGCGTGAACGCGTGGATTTAATTTTGTCAGATTAAACTATTACATTTATGTAACGCTAATTGGGACGTGAGACGGTTTTGCGGGCTTGAATATTTTATATTGTTTTAATTAAACAACCGTACAAAACACTGTGTTAGATTTTAGTGTATTATATAGCATATATCTATATCTATACTATTATTATAAAGAGCGAAACTTTGTATTTTTATTTGTATTGAAATAACTCAAGAACTACTGGGCCGATTTCAAAATTTCACCATTAAAAAGCTCCATTATTCCGAAGTAACATAGGCTATATTATTTAATTCCACGCGGACGAAGTCGCACACAACAGCTAGTTGTAGAATAGATTGGGAATTCTCTTTGATTTGACAGTTTTTTTTGTTCATAACCTAAAGTTTATTTTTAAAATGGCAACGCATTTGCAGTTCCTCGAATGTTCATGGGCGTCGTTCACCACTTCGGTGTTCCCGCTGCTCGTTTGCCCCCTTCTCTTATGACTAAACTCCTACTCTATGACTAAAACGGAATATCCGATATTTTAAGCACTTGTCAACTTGTATAGCTTACCTATATGTGTAGTGTAAAATTGCCCTTATGTTCTATGTATCAGGCGACAGCTGTGAAGGGTAGGGAAGTCGCACCCTTATATTCTCTCCCCCAAGTTGAAACTTTCCCGGAATTTTCAAAGCTTCATCTTGAAACAGATCAACCATTATAATATGCTTATTTTCGCTTTACTTTAACACCATTTTATTTATTTATTCTTAAATTTACATTGCTTAATCACTTGTATGAAAACATTTGTTGTCTCTGGTATTTTTTAAGATAACCAGAGAGATAAAAATCGAATCCATTGCCCAAAATGTAATCTTGCTATTTCACTTTAGTGCCGTACAAACACAGTATGGATCCTACTGCACAGCCTACCCTGAAACTACATAACCGCAAAGGGTTGGCGTAATATTGTAATGGAAGAATGAAGTGGCACTCACCAACTTCATGTCCCGTTCACCGCCTGCAGATTCATGGTAATTCTGTTGGAGTCACTAAAATCACAGTTCGATAGACAATGGGCGCCGTCGATGCTGGCCAGATGCACCGCTTTCCGTAAACCGTTATAACACTAAACCGTAATCCTCCAGCGACACTGTACGCTGACCGTGAGTTACCGATGACGTTCCAGACTGGTAACCGACGAACTCACTTTCCGCACAAGCACCGCGAGCCCGGCACTCATCCGTACCGGTGGGGTATTCCGATCTACGCACTTGCAGAGAATAAAAATCAGTCAGACATCTACCTACATTAATCCTTTCCCGCGAAATTCAAATCGTCATTTATTATGAATCGAAGTGTACATCAGTACCAAACAACTTAATATAATTTTACTCAAAATAAAAAATTAAAATCTGAAATGATATCAGAAAAATATTAATTAACTTTGCGATACGTTTCATGCAAAATATTTAAAATGGAATATTCTCGTTTACTACCTAACAATATTGGTTGCTTCAAATATTGAAATTCACTTAATTAAGATCATTACATAATATTCAGAGTACGTAGGTATATTTATTTATCAATATTAGGAAGTATTGTATATTTATTTCATATTGTTCGTAAGAAACGGGATTCTTACCATGATTTAGCTAATTGAGCTCCCGACATTTGGGCACAGTTGCATACACCATGGTCACGGGCTGACTGAAGTGGTGCGATAGTGTTAACACATTCTGCGCTCCCCACTCGGAACCGAGTGAGCGTTCCGTTTTCAAACATCTATATTTACTTAAAGTTTTGGCTCCCAGTATTTCTTTTTCATTTATTTTTAAGCAGTAAATGTGTTAAAAAAGTTAAAGGTAGCCATATCTGTCAACCTTTTTTCGGACACGGCGACCAATATTGTCCGAGTTTTCACTGCATTTTAAGTTCACACTAGATGTTATTGGTCCACAAATACACTCACTGTGTGTACCTTTTTTGTTGGTCTACACTTAATCAAAGTGATATAAAATCAAAATTATCTATGTCCCTTCTAACCTATAAAGTGGTCTATAAGTATTACTCGACTGATTTTCGACTAAAATCCAAGGCGATAATTCCAAATGAAAGAGGAACATAATTAGTTACTAAGTATCAATTATTTATGGGCGTCCTCTATGGGACCAGGATCTTTGACCTTTAAAAGACAGGACCTGTCACCGCATTTCCTTCTGTTAAATAATTTCGGTACTGTAGTAGTTATTGTTAACATCCACACTACACTAATATTATTAAAGGAAATGTTATTTTGTTTATTTGCATTTTAGTAGGCTAAACTACTGAACCGATTTGTAAAAGCTATACACTGTACTATTCCTTGGTAACATAAACTTTATTTTTTCTTAATTACGCGCTGACGAACTCCCGGGCAACAGCTAAGTTTTTCTTAAGGATGTATAAGCCAGCATGAAATATAAAATACTAGCTGTTGCTCGCGACTTCGTCCGCGTGGAATTAAAAAAATAGCCTATGTGACTCGGGGATAATGTAGCTTTCTATGAGTGAAAGAATTTTTGAAATCGGCCCAGTACTTCTTGAGTTATTTCAATACACACAAAAATACAAAAATTCAAAAATACAAAGTTTCTCTCTTTATAATATTAGTATAGATTTTGATTGCGTGATTTATTTACTGTACCCTCTTAACTAGTCCATTTTTCTATAATCAAATACAAAACCTACATAATAGATAAAGCGAGATCCCGAGGGACGTATCGCCCTGCTCATTGGTAGAGGATTTTCTTATGTCAATTATTGACTTTGTGTTCTATAATTACAAGTTATCCGTTAGTTGTGTGTTTAATTATTTATGTTATGCAAAACTACGTGTAGTTAACAAATTACAATAGGAGTACATGAAGCCTGGCGACACGAGATTTGAACATTGAAGATAAGATTTTCTAGATGTAATGTAAATACCATTTTTGATTACATCACAAATTCACATCAGCTATTTGATTAGAAATAATACTAATTAAATAATTCATATTATTTTATCATATTAATACCTGCCTGAATCCTCTTTTTAAATACACAATGCGGTATACTTCTTTTAAATCAGTTTCTATCTCTCACGTTCAATCCCTCTCTATCTACTCTCTCTCTCCCTCTCTCTCAGTCTGTCTCTTCCTCCTCCTCTATCTTTATCTCTTCTACCCTCTCTCCCGAGAGCAAACTATTTTTCTATAATGGCGCGTTTCATGTGTTACAAACTTTCCGATTGCGTTCAGTTTACTCCTACATTAAGTTGAATTGCAAGTTCAGATGTACGTAAAAGGATACAGGAGTGAACCATAGTTATGATGAATTTTGATTGTAATATCTCTCCGAGTGTGCGGACAACGGCACTATAAACAACCGACTTCCGACACACGCCGCAAGTCATGGAGCTTTAGTGGGCGGTGGAAGATTTAAACTTTTTAAAAACATTCTTATTTTTTAAAACGTTATTTAAAATTAAAAAATATACAATCTACACTTCGTGTTAATCTTTTCAAACTGCGTGACTCTTTTTTTTATGAATCAAAAGAGTATTGATTCTGAGTGGCCAGTATTTAACCTCTATGGCAGAATGCAAACTCCTTATCTACCAAAGAGGTTGTAATGTACACTCAAAATTATCGGAATAAAGAAATGGCTTGATTCATTTTGTTATTTTATTCTGAATATGCATAATTCAATAAATCATGAATAAGTAGAATTCAAGGAAGCGATTCCTATAGATATTTCTAAATACAATAGTATTTGCAATAAATATGCATTTAGTGTGCGGCGTCTTCCGGCGTGCATGCGAAGTTTTGTCTTAGGTAAGCCGACACGTTTGCACAATTCCGTTCCAAGTAATACCATTAAGTAAACAACGATCTTTTGTAATACCGCTTAAAAATATACTCAAACTGCTAATATTATTTCACTTTTTTTAATACTGTGCGTGAAATTAAATAATATAGCCTATGTTACTCGGGGCTAATATAGCTTTCTAATGGTGAAAGTATTTTTGAAATCGGTCAAGTAGTTCTTGACTTTTTTCAATACAAACAAAAATACAAAAATACAAATATTCAAAAATACAAAGTTTCTCTTTATTATATTAAGTATAGAAATAGATTAGTAGATTTTTTGTGATTTTACTAATATTTAACCATTCCCAGTAAGCTTGAAAAATCTTTTGCTAATAGGGTTTATGACAATAGTCCAATGTCGGGATTCGAATCCACGACCGCTGGATCGGCAGTCCGTACCCCAAACCATTAGGCTATTGGCGCTTTTGTTAAATACTTTATATTAATTTCACTACCTATAATATTTATTTCCAATAATGATCCTATGCTTTTTGCTTATTAGTTATTATGCATGTCATATACGTTAGGCTTTGCCTTAAGAATTTGCCTTTGCATTTTGGCGTGACAAAACTACATTTCACTTTAGTGTGAAACTTGCTTTTGTTTGCAAGGTTGAAACCGGTGCAAAAATGTGTCTGGCCTTTATTCTTGTGTGGTTCTTAGACCGCCGTAGGCATCACCTGAAAGACATTAAACTTCTGTCTCTGACTTGAATTATTGCTAATTAGTTACTCTATTTGGACTTTAAAGTACATGTTCATTTCTATAGCTTCTTTGGTCTATTGTAACCAGTAAGGATTAAGATAAAGAATGTTTTAGAACTGTCAGCTTTTTGAAATATAGTAAACATGTTAAATATTTTGGTCCTTCGAGTCAGATGTTTCTCGTCTATCGTATCTTATAAACAAATAATCTTTGACGTGATGTGTGGAAGCTATTATTAACGTGAAGTGTCTGTAAATGTGTAAAATTAAAATAGTTATAATTTTGAACCAATAATCTTATTAGAATCTGGTCAAAGACTAAGTCAAAATTACAGAAACTACCTGAGTTTCTATGTTCGTTGATGATGACTGTCTTTATGTAAATACCAGATTCTAGTAAAAATTGATTATCAAAAGGGATCCCAAAGAGTATGTATCATAGATTCAAAATAGTGCAAATACGAGTGTTGTGTACATTCGACAACAAAACCCATAATCCAATTACAGTTTATTCTGGCTTACACGGCTCACAAACTTGTATATTACGTCTGCAGTGCGTGAGCACGCAAACTTTCCTTCGTCCCGACAAAGTCCCGTATTTACGACGCGACAGCCGCTCGAGTTATGACGGCCGGCCGGTAGCCATTCGAGGTACACTCGCGGATAATGCGTCATACCGCCCTCTGTTTTGTCGGTCAATAAAAATCCTTTCGACTGCACTGACCGGATGATTTGTTGCCTGTTGTATGAAGACTTTTGTTCATGTGCTACGGAAAATATATGACGTTCATTCTTGATTTTTGAATAGGTACAATCGTGAGAAAAGGTGGGTTCGTTTATGATTTTATTAAATTTATTTTTGTATTGATCACATCAAACTTGTGACTGAGAAAAGTAACTTTAATTTTATTTTGTTTCCATTACAACATACAAAAAACAATTTCTTATTGGATTGGCAAAACCAATACAATAAACTCTACTAATCCAATAATCCAAAAAGGTTGAATTAATAAATATCAAAAGCCTGTTATCTCGTTATTAACTTTGTTAGGTCATGTAAGGTTCCCGAGCGGTGGTATTAAAAAACTAAAGCAAATAAGTATGTAAAGGCGAAACCAATAAAATGAGGATTTCGCCCACGATCGTCTGTGTCCCAGTCGTGCGAACACGGCCTATGTGCCTAACTGCCGTGTGGGCGGTAAGATCGATGCACACTGCAAGCTATACTTTATAATAGTAGCTTACCAAACCTTTGAGAGCAGCTTTCAAGTAAGTTCTAGCATTAATAAATCAATTAACATCAAAAGAGCAACTTGTAAAATAATTTAAATCACAACTACTTTTAAAAACCTTTCATAGTATTGATACAAAAGACAGTGACTTATTTAGGCGTTGCGTAGTTAAATGCTTTGTAATAAATGACATATTTCTTTATTATGATTTCTATTGGCAGTTATAGAACTGACAAAAATAATCGTGAATGTAGTTAGTAGATGTCCTTAAAATTGGATAGATAGATAATTTTGTTATCCGGCACGAAGGACCATTTTTAAAACACGGTTTATTTGGTAAAATAGTTTAATTAAAAAAAACAAAGTAATTTATATCCTATGCGAATCCGCGGCCGCTCCTTACGTCGCAAAAGTGTCGTCCCTCGCTCCCCGGATCCCGCTCCGGCACTGCAGTGTTGCCCGCATCTCCGGCGCGAACATCTTTTGATAGGAAAAATCTATAGCACATCTTAGCTGATAATGGAGGAATACTTTACTAACAATTCATACCGCTTCCTCTCGTTTTGCAGGATATGGTCCGGCATTTTATTACGACATTGATATGTACTAAACTTTTTCTTGACTTGGTCCTCGAATTATTTTCAAGGAATTGTACTCGGAGTCTTGGAAAAGTAAAAATGTTATATTCCAGACATACGAGTAAATGGTCTAGACACGAAAAGCTGTACAATGTTAACATTTTTCATTTTACTGTGAATTATTTAAAATAATGTAACGAGTGACTTATTTTATGGATGTAAAAAATAAAATATTTGAACTCTGCGTTAAAATATTCTTATAAGTAGAGAAATCTACCTTTTTATATAAAACTAGCTGTTGTGCGCGACTTCGTTCGCGTGGAAATAAATAAAATAGCCTATGTTACTCGAGGATAATGTAGCTTTCTAATAGTGAAAGAATCATTGAAATCGGCCCAGTTCTTGAGTTATTTCAATACAAACAAAAATACAAAAATACAAAGTTTCTCTATTTATAATATTAGTATAGAAGTAGCAAAAATTACGTAATAACCTTGACATAATACAAGTCCAAAACCTGTACAAATATTTTCTTTTACACTATGGCTTCATTAGACCGAGTTCGCGAAAAAAACGGAGATTTTACTTCGACGTAAGGCCGTTTTTTGCGTCACATCGGTCTAATGAAGCCTAGGGTTTATTGGAAAATGATTTCTATGTCAATTCAGTCTTCATATCTGCTGAAGTACAAAATGCTGTGGCACGTACTAATCTGTCAAATCACGTTTATTAAAAAGCCCTGTCCATCTTTGATAAATATTATGTGCCGAAGTTGTCAGCAACAATTACCATCGTTTCTATAGATGTTATAGCTCTAGAATTAAATTTAAATCCGGCTACAGACGTTCAGTTACGTACAGTTTTAACTGTACAGTTCAAATTGACGTTCAAATTGCAGTTCCATGTGTAAGTCAGTTTTTTAAATAAGAGAAGGGGGCAAGCGAGCGGCTGGATCACCGAGGTGATCTTCGACGCCCATGGATATTGCAACACTCGAGGAACCGCAAATGCGTTGCCGGCCTTTAAGGAATAGATAGACTCACTTCTTGAAGGACCCTAAAACCTTGTACACACTAGGATAGTATTTTAGTCGAGTAGCAAGTATCCGAACAAAGGATTTACTTATCTATTATACTAAAATGTTGCTGTTCCGATACGTTTATTTACTAAATTACTACCCTAGTGCGTAGATTTAGGCTTAAACGAGTCCGAACGGTAGTAAATCCTTTGTTCGGATAAATGCTACTTGCTACTCGACTAAAATATTATCCTGGTGCGAACAAGGCTTAAGTCGTAGCAGTTTGGAAATACCGCCTAGGCCGCCGAGTTTTACATTACTGCACAGTACCGCCGATTATTGCAGTAACTGTACAGTCGAACTGTACGGTTCTCAGTTCTGCCAACACACGTCAGTTTTAACTGCGCAGTGGAACTGTACACTTAAAACCGAGCGTCTGTAGCCGGCTTAATAGGTAACTGTCAGTAGGAAGCTCACGTCAAATTGTGCCTAAGCCCCCTTTATTGTTGATACGTTAATTTGTGCGTCAAACGTCAGCACCCGGTGTACCCTCGCTTACAATTACTGTCATTCTCAATTTCAAATGTCTATCGTGTGTGAGTACAACTCAAATGTTTAAACCCTCTGAAAGCCGACGTTTCTGTTACTACATGGTACTGGACAGCAACGGTCAATAGGTTTTTGTTTTAAACTGCAAATCCCAACGCTATATAGAACCTGGGTAAGCGAGTCCAAGGGACCGCGATATGACTCTCGTTTGTAGAGGTTTCTCTCTAATACGAGTTTTTCGCTTATGGAGGTAGCTCGTCGGGACTATAGAATGAGTCTCGCTTATGAGATTTCTTGCTCATCCATGTTTGACTGTATTAGATAAAAAATGCTGGCTTTAGTAATTTTCAATCATTTTTTACACCTTTAGCACGGTTATGGTTAGCGACATCACGAATACTACGATACTTGGTTGGATCCCATCGTTTGACTATGAGGCCTTGTACGCACCAGGATAGTATTTTAGTCGAGTAGCAAGTAAACACCCGAACAAAGGATTTATTAATCTACTCTACAAGGCTTTATGTCAACTAGAAGATCACATTTCGACTATAAAGTCGAAAGGTGGGATTCGAACTAGCAACCCCAATTAGTATTAGGTCGCTCTATTAGGCTATTGTCCCTTCTATTTTGAATCTAATTAGATCTAATTGTAACTGGTATTATCATCTTGCTATCCGTCTTCTTCTCCGTAAATTAATGGTAGGCAACGCATCTGCAATTGCAGATATCTATGGGCCGGGGTCGCTTCGCTATTTCAGCGAATCTTGGTGGCCGCTTACTCGTTTGCCACTTTATAAGAAAAAACTTTAACATAAGTCAAACTTATCTAATGTTATGTTGGTGTTGAAGTTCTCAACATAAACATAATATTGCAATTCCACGTTGAATATTTCTCGTCGCTTTCGAGCGAGGTTTTATTAAAATTGCCCGGAATGAGCTATTTCTTTACGCGACAATACTTCGCCTTTATTGCCTCTTTAATTTCGACAAAATAAACAGAGACCCGTATTATATTTTATACTGGGATATTATAAAGTTGCCGTATACAGGATGATTCTAGACATACGGATAAGTTTAACGGCTTAAATTAAAAAAAAAATGTTTTTATAAGATATGATTTAATTAGTTAACTAAATATGTGTTTTTTTCGGTTGTATGTTAATATTGTTTTCTATTGTTGGTTTAATTATCTATAGTGTATGTTTATGTATTTTTTTTTTTACATGAAAAGCGGGCAAACGAGCAGCGGGAACACCAAGGTGATCATCGACGCCCATGGACATCTGCAATACCAGAGGAACCACAGATGCGTTGCCGGCCTTTGAGGAGGTGATAAGCTCGCTTCTTGAAGGACCCTAAGTCGTAGCGGTTTGGAAATACCGCCGAGGACAGACCATTCCACAGTGCGGCTGTGCGAGGCAGGAAGTTGCGCGAAAACCGCACTGTAGAGGATTTCCAGTCATCGAGGTGGTGCGGATGGAAACTGGCGGTCTGTCGACTCGTCCGATGACGGAACTCGGCGGCAGGAATTGTTCCAAACAATTCTTCAGAGCACTCCCCGTGGTAGATGCGGTAAAATATGCAGAGGGAACTAACGTCCCTCCGCAAGGCCAGGGTGTCGAGCCGATCAGTAAGAGCTCGGTCGTTGACGATTCGAATCGCTCTACGTTGTATGCGGTCAAATGGAAGAAGCTGGTATTGGGGTGCTCCCGCCCAGAGATGCGAGCAGTACTCCATGTGGGGCCGCACTTGCGCCTTATAAAGTTGAAGGCGGTGGCCCGGTTGGAAGTACTGCTTCGCTCTACTGAGCACACCTAGCTTTTTGGAGGCCAGCTTGGCCTTGTCTTCCAAATGACCGCGAAACTGAACGTCATTCGATATGTCAACGCCGAGAATACTTATACTGGCTGAGGCAACCAGGGGAGTGCCCTCGAAACGAAGATCTACGACAAAGGGCTTTTTCTTAGCATCGTATTAGTCTGTAATGGTGTTATATATTGTGATTAAAATAAATACAAGAAAAATTACGTTTTTTTACAAAAAAATAAATAACTTTAAAACTATACAAAAATCGTGGAAGTACTTTAGACTTAACACATAGCTATTGAGGTCATCTACCTCCAGAAAGCCGTTGATCCGTATATCTAGAATCATCCTGTATATAAATACTTTTTATGTCACGTATCAACCAAAACAGAATACCTAACCTATTACCTTGAAAGGTTAGAATATATTTATTGTGACTCATTCCTTATAACAAATATGGGAGCTTTTTAATTGGTGCTAATTTGATGGTCGATTGTTTCTTCAGTCTATACTATTAATATTATAAAGAGAGAAACTTTGTATATTTGTTTGTATTGAAATAACTCAAGAACTACTGGGCCGATTTCAAAAAATCTTTTACCATTACATAGCTACATTATCCCCGCTATATTTTTTTTACTCCACGCGGACGATGTCGCGAACAACAGCTATTATAGGACCTAATCATCTGTGATTTTTTCTCCCAGCGTTAAACCATCTTTTATAAACTTTTGACTGTCGTATCTAATCGCAAAAGCTTTAAGGTTTGTTGGGAAACGTAATATGCTCACATTAAAACATGTGTATGTTTAATAGAACTCTATAATTATTTAATTAAAATTAAAACGAATGTGCGTTGTTTTACAACGATAAAATTATCTCGACAAATAGAGTCAATTGGACGTAAATTGTAAATTAGACAATTTGTTTGTCCGTCCCCGACACAGATATATTTATCTACACGATGTTATCGTAAAATTACTTCATCGTCTACTGGCCATTAAGAAAATTGGCCACTATTCGGGTCAGTTGCGTCATAGTATTTTAAATCTTATCACAGGACACGCATTATCTCTACACGGCGTCTATGGCGTGAGTGCATTCGAATTTCGAACGTCCGATCTCCGACCTGCATAGACCCCCATGCATCTCACCCTACCTGGATATCCATCTCCTTTCACTACCTTCGTTATATCATCTATCTCTGTCGCACTTTGAAATTACATTCGGTTGTTTTCGGTAAAGCTCGGCTGCATAGCCGGTGCGGGTCGCAGCTAAACATAATTTTCAGTCAGTCGCTTTTCGGCCGCGGAGGGAGATGTATCGCTGCGGGTCGTCTCTCCCGCGCTTCTAACATCGTGGCTTATTCGAGGATGTTTGTTTCGAGATAGTGCGCCCTAAAACCTTTCGACAGTATTGATAGTGTTGTGAGTAAACATACTATAAACTAGTGAAGTGTTTGTCAATGAGAAAAGTTGAAGTTACAACGGATGTGGTTGGAATGAGATTTGTTTGATTTTATGAAATGTAAATATACAACATTTCGTTTGTAATTAGAAACTATGTTGCCGACAATGTTGACGTCCATTTAATGGAAGTAAAGACTGACATGTAACATTAGAACGGAAGTTTTGAAATTTAGTTTCAGAGTTTTGTTACGACTTTTGCAACATACTGTAGCATCATTTCCAAAGTAATAAAACAAACTTATTTTTAACACATTAGTATATTAAAATTAACGTTTTTTTCCATACGTAAACATTGAATAATTAAACCTCACAGTGTGATTAAATTATGTGGGCAGAATAAAAGGTTTCAATGAGCAGGCAGTTTTAGAAGCACCTAACAAAACAATTATCACAATAGACCATTGTTTGTGTTCGAGTGACGCTTTTTTTGTCAAACATCCGTAGGTAGAACAATACTGGACGGGCAATGTAAATCAATTAAGTATTAATTGATAAATAGAATAACCATTGATTTTGTAACGGTTAGCAGGCAGTGATGCTTGCGTAGATCGGGTCATTAGGTTTATTTGAACTTGTACGATAGGGATTCGAAAGGAATATCCGACAGATCTCATTACACCCACGTTTTCCGATTGTTTGTAATAGAATTTCGCTGTCCGCAGGAACAACAAGATTCTGTTAACTATTGTACTGTTTGTGAAACAATGAAGTGATAAAGAAAATCTTGCCGTGAACTTTCTGAGCTGGATAATTTGTGAATATTTTAATGTGAGTAATTTTTATTGTATTTAATTAGCTTGCTTTTCTTCTACAGTTATGATTCTTTTGTTTTTTTTTATATCGTGTCTATTTTAACTACATTAGTAATAACTTCAGTTCCTAGAAATAGAAACCGAATTTTGTATAGCTTCTAGTTTGTGAAGTTCCAGGATTTGATTTAGAATATAGCCATAAAACTAGTCGTTTTTAAATCCGCTTTTACGTATCTATCCGAGTAGTTCTCTAATATTGTTTAGAAAATAAATTGTTTTCATATGTGAGTAGGTAGAGTTAAACAAAACAAAATCATTTTTATACCATTTTATAAAGACGGAATTCATCTATATTCTGTAAGATATAAATCAAATACCATCAAAATAAAATATCACTTAACATTCCTTTCATTCAAACACCTTTTCCTTAAAGAAAATACTTTCAAGAATCATTGAACTATAGACGATGAGGCAGCGATGTTGAAATAAAATATCTCAAAGTACTGACAGAGTAAAGCGAGAAAAAATGTTGCTGTATCGGCCTCTTTTCATTAGAGATCATTAGAGTTTTGGAGGATAAAAAATGGAAAAATAAATAAAGAGCGGCCCACAGTGCGGGCGTTGGAGGGAAGCTCGGCAAAGCCCGTCTACACTGATTACTAAATTTTTTGAGTCGACATTATTTTGAAAGCATTGAAAATAATATTTTTACAACCAGTGCTTTTACAGTTCGAAGATTGTATTCATCAATATTTTGGAGACGAAACCATTACTAAAACAATATAGCTGCTAAACTTAAAAAATATTACCTATCCGCACTCACTATACAAAGCGACACTCCTAATGGCGCTAGGTATAAATCTTAAAGGTTTCGCTAGCGTGTAAGATATAGATAAATTAGTGTATTGTAACCTTACATTGTGATAAATTAATAAAAAAAATAACTATCGAGTAAAATCTAGAAACACCAAGAACACATTTTTGTAGATTTATTTTTCTAACAGCTATTACTTTTAAAGTCCATGATTTAACAAACAGGAAGAAGGAACATCTATAGACAGGACCGTATTCGATTTTCAAACATAATTCACCCGCTGGCCAGATCTGAGATTCATCCATATTTGTGACTGTGAACAAGCTCACGTACTTCAATATCGGATTCAAATTCTCACCGTGGTACAATCAGACTTGATCTGACCAAGTTAGAAGTAACTTAATGTTATTCAAAACGTGTCTCCTAGTTTATGCTAACTGGGAGATCTCGCACGACCGGCGACTGCAGGGAAGTCATTTAAATCTGGAAGAGAAAAAAATATTTATGCACTAACATCCTTGAATATAGTGGAATTCACACACTTGATACCGAAACTGTAGCTCTATGAACAATTTAAAAAATAGTGCACCTTACAACAATAGAGTTACGAATAGGCCTGTTGAAGGAGAAAAATTTCTTCTTAAAAAAATCGTTTTGAACCTTGCCGATCTGGTTACTGATTAACTAACTGCTCAGGCTAACCTACATGATTATGTGTCACCTATTCCCGTGAAATGGCATATACAAATAGATTTTTTTAAGATTATCATAATGTCTGGTGCCCTGAGACATTTTAGGTAAACTTTGAGTCCTTAAGTAGGTGTGGGTGTCAATCTACGCTTTGACATTCATTTTTCTTTAAGTCTAGAACCTTTGGCCTTTACCATTAAGAGTATCATCTTTTAATTGTCTTTTGTCTTACGAATAAAAGAAAATGTCTTTCACAATTGCCAAGAGTCAGAGCACAAATGCTATTACTTATATTTACTTTACTTAGTAGTTCTACGTTGAATGATTTACTTTTTATTTGCATTGAAATAAATTACCATTTCGTAAAAAACTTCCGCTATTATTAGTTTATTGTGAGACATTCAATAACCACCGGCACAGTTTATAGCTGTGAGTTAAATTTGGTAACAAGTGAATCATATCGAAAAATGTACAGCTTCGATGAAATGATAAAAGTTTTTATAAAGCTTCATTTGTTCAGCATTTCTGAAAATTACAATATTGTATGTTTTTGGAACCTGCATAGTTTTAGCAGTCACAGTTTTTATGCCACGCTAGCTGTCGCCTGCGACTATATTCGTATTCTCGAGAGTGTTGTATAGTATACCAAAATTCATACAAATCTAAGCATCCGTTCTGGAATATACTTTCCAGGGAACATTAATCGTTTTTGAGTTCTTATCTTTTAAAACAATATGATGCTGAAATGAATAGTTTTTAAAGTGAGAAAATATTCACATAATAAACTAGCTTATGTGTAAAGTATTATTTTATTCTTAAGTGACACTAATTATGGAATTATTAAAAAAAATATACATATTGTTTTCTGTGGGAATGTAACAGTCTTCTGTACAATGCAACACCTTCGTGTATAATTACACTCACAGTTCTATAATTAAGAATTCACTTTTTTACTCAACTGTACTCACGCGAGACCTCACGTGAGGTTAGCCTAGATAAAACCAACATGTGCCATTTGAATAGATAATGTGTCCCTGGATAATGCTCGACCCGGATTACCTTTATTCAGCTAATTAGAATGATTCGTGGAACTAATTGATTTTGAAAGAAATAACATTTAATTAAACACCGGTTTAGAAGAATTGCCCAAAATTACCCGTGTGAGATCTCAATGGGTGTTTACTTTTTTTTTAAATCAATGAAAATTTCCAAGTAACTTGAGTGGTTATAGAGTAACAAAGCGTCGGTGGCTCTGGGGTTTAGCTCTTGACTTGCAATCTCCAAGTTCCGAGTTTGAATCCCACCATGTAACGATATGTTTTCGATTTTCGATTTTCATATGTACATATTTATCCAACGCTCTTACTGTGAAGGAAAACATCGTGATGAAACAAAGCACATATCGGTGAAGAAATTTAAAGATATGTGTGAAGTCACACAAAATACGCGCTAGTCGTGGAATTGCAAAAATGGAGCCCGTCATGGCTCGTACTTATCTTACATTACCTTAGAGTAACAAATTGAAACTAACAATATTAACTTAAGGTCTAATAGTTTCTAGCTTAGTTGGTCGTAAAGATAGGATCTAAAAGGATTACATCATCAGTCCTAAAAAATAAAACGACTTTCTCCAACTTCTCAAGAGTAGCTAATAAACCTAACTTCATCGAATTACTGTCCTTCAAACAAACCGTTTATGAATTAGGCGCCATTTTATGTTTCTTTGTACGCTTAGCGTTGCACGTAAATACCATTTAACAGTTCCGGTCGTAAAGAATTCATACGCCTCGTCCATTCCGCGAGTAATTCTGTTTACATTATTCCTACAATTTAGAGAATGTTTACTGTATGCCGTGGACGGGGTAAACTTTACGACGCTATTTTTAATCGCTTTGATCTCTAACATCACCGTGCTAGTGATGGACCCACACAATGTTATTACGGTCTTTAAAAGGGGAGACTTTAATGAGTGCTCACATAAACTGGTGCCTGTTTCGTCAGAGAATCGGACCACATACTTTTATCACTGGCATCAAACATTTATAATTAAACGCTTGATTCCCTTTGGTGCAAGTATTGCTTACATGCTTTGAGGTTACAGTGCTGGCTTTGTTAGAACATACCACACACAATGAACTAAGTAATGCTCATTGCTTCAACTTTTGGCCAGAATCATAACTATAACCAAGTCCCAAGAACCATACTGAGGTCTTAATTCCCTGTCTATAACTAAAACACATTCTTGAAGAGTACAATATTTTAGTTCTTAAATGTATATCAATAAAGTGAATGCGTTTCTGAGAATATAAACTTTAATTTCGTCATAAATCTGTATGCTTTTGATTATACAAGGTCATCAAAATTTCTTTAGATAGTTTAGATCGTTCAAACTTCCGTCCAATGTCTCCGAACAGATCATGCCTTTGATTTATAACACAAATATTGAACGAAATTTGTCGTTAAACAAGGTTTATGGCGCGTTGCGTCTATTTGAAATTTTCCCCGGTATTATATTTCAATCCTGATTAAATTATGACCGCTATAAACAACATTCTGACGTAGCGGTGGGCAATTATGAAAGTCTACGAGTGATTTAACGTGCGTACCTTAAAATGACAACGAAATGAACAATTGAATTTTACTCTTGTATACATAAGACACCTCTTAGGGTAAGCTCCGAGCCTCTCGGTGGGGACGTATAGTGAGCTGATGATGATAATAGCGTGAATGGGGACATGATTAAGGAAGGAGTAACTGAGATAAATTTTCCGCCAGACCCTAAAACCTATCGGATTTTAAAACAAGCTTCACATAAAATTGATGTTGATTTGTAGAATGTTGTATCTAATATTAGAAAAGCGACCAAGTACGTGGGTGGTGACATTTAATATAAGGAAAGATTGGCGTCGTCTTGTCAACTCTTGACGCCGACTGCGTTGACACGAGGCTGAAAGTTTTTTAATATAATGTGTACTGAACCCAAAAAATTGGGACATTTTTTGTGAATAAAACTGTATTTAATTTGAAACGATCTCATAAAATGTTATATCAATCATAAGTACTAATGACATTTTGTATATATCTATGGGTGTTAGTTTTGTCACGTTCACTGTTACTTTGAAATAGACACTTTTATTGATTGATGTTATCGAATTAAAAATGCCTTAATGAATAGAATTGGGACATTTTATTTTCAAGTCATACAAATTCAACAAAAGCTAACAGAATTTCAAACCAATAAAGCAAATAGAAAACAACAAAAGCACACTTGAAGTGCACCCTATTGTGTACCGACTATTGT
Organism: Papilio dardanus tibullus; assembly: GCA_013186455.1. NCBI lineage: Eukaryota > Metazoa > Arthropoda > Insecta > Lepidoptera > Papilionidae > Papilio > Papilio dardanus. Next base: position 448,835 of record QDHC01001548.1, on the reverse strand, counting down.
TTGATAGTAAAATGTAGAAATCACTTAGCACCGTACGTTTCTTTGAAGCTGTAAATTTCATAGAAAAAAACGTTCCCCTTCAAGAATCCGCCATTCATGCCACCTCTAAAATTTTATTGAGTGCCCCTTTCTATTACAACCTCCTCTAATGAGGAAGTGTTAATGGGAACTTCCTTGGTTTGCTTATTAGTTATCATATCGAACACTGTTTCCGTACACCAGTTCGAACACAAAATGAACTTTAAACTTAATTAGGAAGAATTGAATAAAATGACGATGAACTATAGTAGGTATATTGGACAATAGGCGTCAGAGTCTTATTACAATTTGACTAAGGTAAATCTTATGATTCTCTAATCCCAAACAGTTTTAGTTCCGTCTATTTCTTAGCTTTTCATCCATAGTCACAATGATAAACAATTTGTGGAAATTCCTATCAAAAATTATGATAATTTTGAAGAAATTACTTAAAGTCCTATATCCTCGAAGTGGGGCAGAAGGCCTCTACAGTGCCTCGCCAGCTCGCTCTGTCCTGGGCTCTGCGTTTTGTTTTTGTTATGGAGAAATGGATGTGGAAATATATCAAAGAAGAGCTAACTCTAACATTAAATCGCGTTTCCAGTTATCAAACGGTAAGTTAAATTGTTACGTCTTTAGTTATTACTGCACTGCACACGTCCTGTTAGGTACGCAATTAAACGACAAAGGAAAAACTTGCACTGTCTACCGCTCAGGTCGCTATTGAAAATTCGATACGTGTATTGACTCATAACGAGATGTTATCCGATGGCCGGACATTGCTGAAGAACAATTCAAACTTTTTATTATTAAATCAGAAAATTATTGATTTAATAATCGTTTCTTGTTATATTGTTGACTTTATAAATAGCTTTCGTTCATGCACGTTGCAATAAATATCATTATTATTGTATTTTTACTTATAAATGCATCGAAAATTCATGGTAGATTAGATAAAAGGGAAACTTCAGAAAAATGCGATTATGCTCCAAATGCCTTGAAAGCAAAACAAAACAGCCCTTCCAATTCTTAGCCTGATATTATGGTTCTACAAATAATTCATGTACTCATATCTAACCTAAAATAGCATCAAATACATAATTAGCGAATCTAAATATAAATAGCCAAAATAAAACAATATAGTAGATAATTCGGGATCTAATTACGTGTCTAAATTAAAACACGCACATCTGATGTTTAATTAACGCAATTCGGCTTTAATCGCTCCTAATTCCACTGAGACGGATGAAAGGATATCCACGAGATAGTCAAATCAACGATTGGATTTCCAATTAGGGACAAAATGATCAGTTAATGAAATTATCTGATACCTTGAAAGGATTCAACACGGATGAAATCTTGAATTAATTTTCCTTTAATGTAGCAGAAATACTACTGATTAACAGTAACAAATGAAGAGATGTAGGCAGAAGTATGTGAACACTAAATTAAACAGGCCATAGAAGATCAACATACATGCTTACCAAGTAACATCAATTATTAAAACAGTTAAAAAATGTAGCCATAGCACAAAAGAATGAGATAAATGTAAAGTGGAAATCATAGGGGCAATACCTTACAAAGACCAACAACAAAGGCCAATAAAACAACGGTTTTCTTTGTATCGGCAATTTTCTTGTTGAAGCGGTCTTAAAAGCAGTAACTATACATCTTATCCATACTAATAATGTGCTGCTGACTACTAACTTGTGGATAGATTAATTCTAATTAATAAAGACGTAAAAGTAGTAAATAATTGTCGCAGGCATTAACTAATTTGTTCCTGGGAAGTCATAGACGCCGCAGTCTCGCTCTTACAAATAACCCGGCTCGCTATCGCAATAACTCTCAGCGGTAATGAACGAGCTTTTAACTTCACTGCATTTACTTGAATGCGAATTTGCTCGAAGTAAAGTGCAACTAAACGATATCACAACGATAGATTCATTCGAATCCGGATTGAATGTTTTATGATAGAACAAAGATCCCTTAATCTAGAGTATAATTTCCTACTTTATACCTATATGTTTTGTATCTCTCTTTTCTATGTCTTCTAATATATTTTTTTCCTTTCTTTAGTTACTTAGATGTTTATTTAAGTACCACTTTAATACTAGAATCTAAATGCTTTATTCACTCTTTATAATTTTCATTCTTGCTTGGGAAAAGTTAACATCTTTAATAACAGGATAGTAATTTTTCGCATGACACGAAATCCGGTCCCTGGTCCTCGCATAAAACAACTGTTCCGTAATGGAAACGTAGATTAAGTTACTAACTCCATTAGGCTATTGTTTCTGGCGCACGGATATTCCATATGCCGCCGCGTCGGGAGGATTTATCAGCGCCAGGGGCGGACTCGTACGATGTTCCAGATTACGCCAGCTTGTTTTATGGTATCACCCCTTGATGCGACGAAAGGCTGCGGTCTGCCGACCTCGTTAATAATATCTGTGCGGACATATGTAATTCTATATGGCCACATGCATTTTATCGATCTGTATAGCATTGATTTTTGTTTTAAGAAAGCAACACAGATTAAATTTATATGATAAATAGGTACACTTAAAATTGTTCCGTTCTTGAGAATGATTGTAATAACAATATTCATTACTGATAAGAGCTAGAAATATATAAGATATTTGAAGACAATCAACGTAATGGATGTCTACAATTCAAGGTCCTTATTTATCCGTAATGCGAGGACCCGATAAAAACGAAAGTGTATCTAACGCATCGATAAACCTTTGTTGGCCCATTTCTGTTTCCTCAGCCCTCTCTGAATTTCCTTTAGAAGGGATATAAAGTAAATTGCACGCGTCCTTATCTCTGTAACAATTCAGCCACCCTTCAGCGCTTCACTCGCTAAGTTATGAATTTTCAATACGTCTAATGTTAAAGCGCTTCTGATAAAACCCCGTCTTTCGCTTTGGTTGCTTTATGTATGAATGGAGTTTTGTCGTTTCTAATTCGACTTTGATTGAACCGACAATCCTGAATAAATTGATCGATTGCTGTAATCGTTTCCTTGTTAAGGTCCCTTCATTACTCTTCCTTCATAAATAAATTTGGATAAATAATGGTGCCATGTTTTCTGACATCCAAAGTTTATTTAAAGTCTACAAAGTATGACAATTTAAAGTCTACTGTATCAACAAATAGCAATTATGATCCGAAATATAAAATTGACGATGATACCAACGTTACAAAACTGTCTTTTATGTCATTCAAATTTCTCAATGCTCACATTTTCATCAAATATTGATAATCATAAATTGTGTAATATGTTAGTTTATGTAAATTTTAATTAAGAAAACCTTGTTGTGTTATGATCAGATAATTTCTTTCAAAAAACCGGCCGGTGCTGTGAGAAGCGAACGAATCAAGCGACAATCAGACAGCATAAAACCAAAGATATCATAAAAAATAAATTTGAAACGACGAAATGCTTAAGCATCCATAAATTCTCTGGATTTTATATTTCTGAATGGCATAGTATCGAATTTCAATTAAAGATTAAAAATTACATAGATGAGAATCTTTACATGTGTCCAGTATAATATGATCTATGCCCACGTAATGTGTTCTTATTTAATAGCAGCGAGATCACAAGTTTTGGTAAACTAGCAGAGGTCAAAATTAAACGGACAGTCGCAGCAATTATTGCCTTTCGAAATCAGTCGCCATGAATGGAGCTTCCACGGCGACGTTTGCACAGAATTTAGGTAATTGAAGCCGGACGCCGGACACCGGACGCTCGTTCGTATGATACGGAGCACCATGTTACTAACATGTTTAGCGAACCTTGCGAATACGTCGCAAAGTTTAAGTCAAAATAAATCAAACGGAATTTTGATTTTTGATTTCACGAAGGAAAGATTCTCATCAAGAATTTCTTTTTAAATTATGTTTATTTCTTCTATTCTTCTTAATTATCTTTTAGTCTTTTCTTCCTAAACTTTTCAATCTATTATAAGCTGGCAGTCTATATAAATTCTCTCTATAGAACATTAGTCTTCAGAAATCAGGTCTTGACCTAAATTGTCATCACTTTTATTTAAACCATAAAGAACACGATACAGTACATTAATCGCTGACATAATCTTTTTGTGTTATCAATCACATCCCCTACAATAACTAGAGATGGCGCGTTATGCATTTATGGGACAATTACAGGCTACTCGGGATAAGCCAGCGAAAGCAATAAAGTATGTCATTAATCTGACCCGTCGGACATCGCGGCACCATAGCTTTAGCTTGACGCGCGGCGCCGTGACGTCATCTACTAATGCTTTTTCTTGGTATACACAAAACTGTGCCAAGCACACAGTTGAGACACTTTTTTTTGGAAGAAAAGGGGGCAAACGAGAAGCGGGAACACCGAGGTGAACATCGACGCCCATGGACATCTGCAATACCAGAGGAACCACAGATGCGTTGCCGGCCTTTGAGGAGGTGATAAGCTCGCTTCTTGAAGCTAATATACTACTACAATACACTACTATAATAGTCGAAATAAAAGTATTTCAATAATTTCATCATGATCACAAAGGATGATACTTTTTGTAAGAATGAGATTTGACGTATGTAATTGCAAAGACTTCTTAAACGTTTTGATATTTTATCATAGATTGATTCTTGATAACGTAAGACACTGTGAGTTTAGTTGTATGATTTGCAACCGTAAAAGGCAGTTCATTGAGTGATGCGATGGGACTACTACTATATTTATGTTTGTTTTACGACTTCTCGGTTAGTACAGAGAAAATAAACGAGTATAATCAGTAGTGTAATGAATAGCTTGAAGTGTATAAAGCTTGGAATAGCCGATGAAACGATTCAACTGTTAAGTACATTTTCGCGTTCATCTTTTAAGAGCAATTAAGGTTCTTTATTTGTTTCATTAGATAGCAATTCCAATGTTAACGTTTTATTTATGTGCAAAGTTTTTAACGCCCCACCAGGCGTTCATGAAGGAAGACTTCTGTCAATGTAATTTGCTCATGGAACTCTCTAATTCGAATTCGCCTTAATTGTTGCCGTTTTAATCTTGTTTAGTTTAATTTTGTAATGTTTATGCGTTCTTTGATAGGGAATTAAGGATTAAAGATGTTCTAGAGGAATACAAATACTGAGTAATTATAAAGAGTTCTATTTATATTGGTCGTAATTGGCTTTCTTATTTGGATATGGAAGTAATGAGGAAGGTGTGGCATGACTTTAAATGGTAATCTGTGATCATTGCCTTAACCTGAGGTTCATAGGTTTCTTTGCCAATAACTGCAGCTTGTATATTACGTATATCATATCTTAATACAAGTCTCTATAATTTAAGGACATAAAATACTCAAACCTCCAAATCTTTTTTTCTTTAGTTGATTTAATCAGTCATGTTTGATACAGCCTATTTGACACGATACAATATATCCAATAAAGCGGTGTTCCAATTCAAATCACGTATCTTGGCATCAACATTTTTCTGTTCACGATATTAGTGAAATGTCGCTCCGGGACACGGAGAGCTGACGTGAAGACATGTAATATAGAAGAGTATATTAAATAAAAAGAGTGACTTGATACTTTCGAAGTGTAGAAGAATCAAAAATAATGATCAGTTAAAAGGTTCCTAAATCGAGTAACAAATGCTTATCTGATGAAGAAGAGGAAGTAGTATACATTTTTAGCTTCTGCTAAGAAGCAGCCGTGGGATGTTTGAAGAAAAGAAACAAGAGACAGTCGGAAATGTCTAAAATATTCTATTTCTGTTTTTATTTGGATTTAGAACGTGTGTTCATTATTTTAAAATTTCGAACTGTTTTCTTATAAGGTACTGGCAATTGATAGTTGATATCTTTGGTCTTTTGATACGGCACATATTGAGATCAGTATTTCTCGTGTCACACTCACGCAGTGTTACAACGCCATCTACAATCGCTGCCCGAATACTAATAAGATAATCTTTTATTATGGCGTTTTCGTGAAACAAATGGTTGTGGTAAATCTAATGTCCAATTTAATTTGACCTGCGTTTTTCTTTAAAGCATCAACAGTCCAAGATCTTGTTAACCGAGGCACATGTACCATGTGTCTTTCTGTCTGGTTTTGAAGCACGGTGGTCGTGTGAGCCTGTACTAAGTAGCGGAATTATGAAAGGATGTGTTCTTTGAATACTAAGCAGACCTTTTGAAAGCGCGGTCCGGTCATGGAGTGCCGTGGAAGCGGCATGCACAAAGGATTCCGTTGTTTTTTATACATGTTTGTAAACGAAATTATTCTTATGACAACTCTAAACACTACTTATGAATATAGCAGATCATAATCTATTCTATTTCTTTTAAATTGTACTATTAACTTTACGAAGTAAAGATAAAAGTAAACCAGCTGAAATCCAGTTTATAAAGTAAGTACTTGAGTAATATTACATCAAATATCTCTATATTCTAAGACTAGCTATTGTGCGCGACTTTGTCCGCGTGAAATTAAATAATATATCCTATGTTACTCGGGGATAATGTAGCTTTCTAATGGTGAAATAATTTTTGAATTTGGACCAGTAGTTCTTGAGTTATTTCAATACATACAAAACTACAAAAATTCAAAAATACAAAGTTTCTCTCTTAATATTAGTATAGATGAAATCTGCAACTTTTCAACTAGCAACTTGGTGACGTCAAAGAGTAACAACTTATCAGGAGCTTCTACTCGTTGTCCAGCATTTTTCATAAAGAAATAAACGAATACAATAAAACAAAAGAACGCCATTTAAAGGGTCGCAACTCCCAAGAATAGACAGAATAGCTTCTTCGGCGCTCAAAAGCATTGAGTGGTCTTTGAGTCATCTTTGTATTTTGTATCCTTAAACGGGTGTTTCATTTGTAAATCACAGGCTTAAATACTAACTCAATAAGAAGGCCCTCGTTTAACTCGTGTTGAAAGTTAACGCTCAGTGAATTGAAAAAGGTTAACTTGATTTGCATTTCACTTAAGGCAATTTCGTTGAGTCTCTTTAAGTCGCGACGCGTAGGGTTTGTCAAGGGACTCGATGTTTTTCCGACCTCTAAGTATAGAATATACGTGAGAAGAAAGTTTTCCCGTGTTTGGGATATATTTATTTTTCTTTCAACGTCTCTTTGAATGCATTTGGACCAATACCTGTCACTTTAACGCCCTAATAGAAAGACTTGACGCATTTACATCTATGTTGTAAATATTATGGAAAATAGCCTGCATATAATAAAACAAATTAGATATATTTAATCTATTAATATTCTATGTCTCTATGAGTACATCACTAGTTATCGGGTACATCACTAACGCTGTCATTAACGTGTTTTAATAAGCTAAACGCTGACTCATTCCGTACAATTACATCTAATGAATTGTCTAATATTTCGTACTGGGCACTGACAGTATATTAATGGTAGGTATTTTGTATGAGATTTTTAAAGCACTTGACACAGATTTCAAGTATAGAATGGGTGAGACTATTCATTCAAGTCGCCATATTGGATACGATTCCGATTATGTATTCATAGAGTGGTATTTATTATTTTTAATTGTTCTTTTAATGATCCTATTTTGTTTTGAATGATAACCATACTGTCATTGTAACAATAAAAAATTGAGATTACCAAACAAGAAAGATGTGCTTAACTACTAAAGTTTATAAGTATATACTTGCTTGGAAGTTAGAGCTTTTTATTTGGGACTAGCTGTTGTGGGCGATTTCGTCCCCGTGGAATTAAATATGCCTATGTTACTCGGGAATAATGTAGTTTTCTAATGGTGAAAGAATTTATGAAATCAGCCCAGTAGTTCTTGAGTATTTCAATACATACAAAAATACAAAAATCAATAATATAAGCTTCTTTCTTTATAATATTAAGTATAGATATAGATATAGATTCATGCCTAGGAAAGGGATAGGGACCTAGTAATTACCTCGTCCAGTATAGTTAGACCCATATATATTATTTTGTTACTATTACTGCAAATACTTTACGTCATAATGAAAAAATAAACAGATTTACTAATTTCCATAATCTTAGCAAATATTCGCATATTATTTTCGATTTTAAAAACAAATTTACAAATCCTTTATTTATTATGCGTGAATCCGGTCGCTTGTCTGAAGGTTATTAAAATTAACGAAGCCGAACAAGCGACCGAGCACAAAAACCGTTGATTTATTGCAATATTAAGTCAAAAATAATCATTATTTAAAAATTCAACATTTTAATCACCAAAAAATATGCAAAAGAATAATTTTATACAAAGTTATAATCGAATACTTTTTATCTATGGTTTGAAGGTTTTTAAAATATCAAAATGTGAAAGACTAAGATTGATTTGGAAGATTTTAATTTTTAATCCAATTGTTACAAAACTTAATATCAAAATTTGTGTAGTTTTAAAGGAGGATCTTTTTGACTTTGAAATCTTCAATCGAAATCCATCTAAAAGTTAAAAGTATCTACCAAAACATCTTTCAAATCAATCATTATTTCTTGTGATCAATAATATCTCCGTTCCCTCGGCTTCATAGCCACAAACACCAGTATTAAGTTATCAAAAGAGCGAGGTTATTTCAAATCAATTGGCCGACAAGTAATGAAGACATTACTTGCGCCGGCGATATCCATCTCCACGGAGATAATCGCGCCCGCGTCACGATGCGGTACGGTTCGCAGAACAGACTTTTGTTGTTCTATAGTTTATTTTTTATTTTTGTAACTCGTGAGACCTACACAGGTCAGGTAGCCGGCTACTTTAGAAATGTAAAACCAAACAGAAGAAATAGTAAATTATTTTAATTGGCTTATTTATGTGTGAGTTTTTGAAATAAAAAAAAATGTTTTGAATCTACTTACTATTGGGTATGTCGGTCATTTTTTCTGTCTTTATTTATTCTGTCTGTGTTTGGACTTTTAAAATATATTTTAAATTAAAGTAAATAAAAGATACATCAAAAATTATTTCCTTCACAGGCCAACGGTCAAAGTCGGCTGAAATTTAATTAGAGTCTTTTTTAATTCATCGTAATATTTGTTCCAAGGTTCTTCACTTCTTCCATTGAATTTAACGTAATTAAGAAAAGGTTTTAGAGATCTTTTTCACGTTCTTAATTAAAGCATCTTGAATGGTAGAACAATAAAAAGATTTTACAAAAGACTCGATAAGTGATTTTGTTGTGGACAAGATTTTTTTTTCTAAAAAATGATCGTATAACATTTACCATAAAAATGTTTCAGACTCTAATAATCTCCTTAAGCAAGTTAAGTGCTAACTATTCTTTTAAAGTAAAGCCAATGCTAATTAGAAAAATAGTAACAAGGCTTGAATTTTACCAGTTTTTAGAACAAACATTAATTTTTCACACTATTCAACTCCTATACTACTTAACTATAATATTTATTTTAAATTTGAAAGCTAGAACAATCCAGTGGTATCGAATAAAGTTTAATAAACTGTAGAAGTTTGAGTGACCAGATTTAGTTTTCCATTTCGCGAGAAGTACACCCTTTGAGGCCGTAACCGTACCGCTATCGGCTTATTAGTATTCGAAACAAACTTTTAGGATCCTCGGCTTAGATTTATATCTATTTATATAAACCGGTCGATATCTGATGTATTTCGTAACTAACTTTTATACCAATTTTACGTTTTGCAAGTACATTAAACGTTTTTTAACCTCAGTGGTAGTACTGTTATTAATGAGGCTTATTGTTATTGGATTATCAATAAGTAGCTTGATGAGGGACTCAGAGTCGCCTTAACATCCTTTGAATATTCGCTTCGTGTTTACTAAAGTAAGTTCTATCAGTAATTATCCTTATCAACATATTAGGTTTGATTTGCATAAATATATTTAAAAACAAACCACTACATCTAAGTTCAAACTATCTGACGAGTATCTCATAATGATTTCTTTAAATTCCATGACAGGCGTATGGACAGCCTTACAAGCGGACATACCGTTTGTAAAAAAACAAATTAAATACCCTTCCTCTTCAATCGATGAGTACGAAACAAAGGAACATTCAAAGCAATGGGCCACGTAAGTTTTTGTGCTTTAAAAACTCAACAACTTTTTCTGCGTATTGAAAACAACAAAAAAGTCGAACGCGTACCAACAAATCCAAATTAACAGACATCGATGACAAGTTACAAGTGCACTCGACAATATATTATGCGGTCAGGTTTAGAATGATCAAAGGAAAAGGAACCTTGGGATGATTCTGATAAAGGCTAAGTTATCGCAAATTAGTTTATCGATGTGAATAATCATGTTGGTTAATTTGTAGAAACCATTCATGGCATTGTAAGCGTTGGGTTAGAGACAATGATCAAGACAAAGCGAGCTCGACGTGTGGCCAACATCTCACGAGCTTTCATACGATACACTTAAGTGTGTTCCGTTACTCTCGAATGTTAGACATGCTGTGTTCCACGTTTGAATACAAACCATTTAACTCAAGACCGTCCAGAAAAAGTAACCCATTCTCTATTCTTATTTTTATTTCTCTAATTATCAAAGCTTCAACATTATAGGACACTACTTTCAAATTATTGAGATTGCTTGTTTTTGCTGTATGAATGTATTGCAATTCCAATTTGCCATAATGGAACTGTTTATAATAAAACAAACAAAAACACTAGACTCTATGCAGAGTAAGGTCGTTAGAAATACAGCAGTTGACGAAATCAATTCTACAATAAAAACAGTGTGAACTGTTACAGCTGTCACTAAAACCCGGCATCATAGATGATGACATATAACTCAATAACATCCGTCTACTGCACCGTGAACATGAACTATTGCAATGCAATATCATACAGATTTACAATCAAAGTTCAGGTAATAAATTCGGCTCGTGACCGCATCGCAGTCGGTTAATCACGAGTTGTGAGGGTAGATGTGCAATCGTGATCTGTTTCCGTCATAGCTCGCTTTTGTCCCGCGGTTTTGTCTCATGCTCTGATTTATTCTAATGGCTTAATGAATTTATTAACCTTCAACGTGGAAAGCTTCTTCAATTTGTATTCTTTTGTTCGTTTTGTTTTTGTTACCTTTATATGTTCTTTAATTTAAATCATACTAGCAGTTTGACGTTGGGTGGTCGTTTTAAATCTGAAAAATTATTGGACATACGATTTATTTTGATTGGCTGACGAGTAACAATCAGTAAGGTCACCACTTAAATGCTATTGTTTTAAATTAAGCTACCTAAACGTTTTAACACAATGCACGCTTCCTACTGAGCATGAACAGGAAGGTGGACAAGATTAGCGCTGTGTGATTTTGGGATGCAGTACTCATTTAAACTGATATCTTCAAATGATACAAGTATTCTAGAATCTTAAATTAACACTATCAATGAAAACTTTTCTTTGCATGCTTTTTATAATTTTATCAATGACAAGAGTACAATTGCCAAAAAATGTGTATTGCATAAAGAATATTCCTTAATATATGCCGGAACCTTCCTTCCCCATTTTAATGCTTTGAGAAGTTTCTTTTGTGAGCAATAAAAAAATCTTTTTTATGTTCAATAAAAAGAGATTACGCTCGCGAACCGATTTACCGTGAAAGCGAATCCCAACCCTCGTAGAAGACCGAAGGTAAAAAACTAAATTTACCTGATGCACGGCATAGAAATTTATTCTTCCGTAACTTAGGATCGTAATTAATATACGTTACTCTTCTACACCCCAGGGTATTACTTCTGTTTCAGTGACTTAATTCCTCGTATTCATTTGTAATGAGCCGTGTCAAAGCGATACGATTAAGTTTAAGATGATTTAATTGTTGAACCTTTTTTGATCGCTGAGACTTGATTATTGCTTATTAGGAATATTTTAAGAGTTTATTAGCTATTGTGGATTAAGTCAGTAAGATTTTGTTTAATTGAAGATTTTAAAATTTTAGATTATGTTTGGCGTGCCACAATTTTGATTGTGCCAAATCTATAGTTATGTTGTTCAGACATCAAAAAATGTCAAAATGTTTGATCTAGTTCTGATGCATCATCCAAATATATTTTTTGGATAAAAATATTGAAAGAGCAACGTCTTTTCTATAAGATAGAAAAACATACCATCAAAAATGGCAAAATAAAGACGGGAAAACTGAGAACGAGATTACGTAGTAACTTGACGCCGGGGATCATGATGTTTGTTTGCCCGCCCTATGTTAGCTTTTGTAGCATAAAGTACCGGCATTAGTATCCACTGATATAAGATATCTGGAGTATTAAGCAGGAAAGGGACGGGGACAACATTAACAATGCGAAAGAAAAGGACAACTTAGTTTGTCCAGTGATATTTCTGTCTTGACCTAAAAGATTATTCCCACAACGTAAAGCGTTAGACGGGTTAATAGAATTAAACAAGAGACAAAGAAATGAAAGAGAATATGTACAAAATAAAATATTTCTCGTTTCCTAAATATACAATGTTATTTTCTTTATGTTATTTTGTAAGAAAACTAGCGATCCGCCCCGGATTCGCACTGGTGCAAATCGGTATAATGCTGATACTATTAATTTACAACATCATATTAAAAACCTCTAAATTATGAGTGTTTCTCTACTATATTGTGAATGTATTATACATGTAAACCTTCCTTTTGAATCACTCTATCTATTTAAACGATTCAAAATCCGTTGCGTAGTTTTAAAGATTCAAGCATATATAGGGACAAACATAAAAAGCATTATTGTTTTATACTATGTAAGGAAGGATGATTCAGAATTCGCTGCTTCAAGTAATAGTTAAGTAAAACATCCCTATAATTATGTACTACTAATTCACATTCCATATTTTTCATAAAGATGTGACGCGTTTGTTTTCAAGCATCTCAACCTGATAGGATGTATCCTTTCCTCTCGCCCACAAACCTTCTGGCTTATCATGTTTTCATCTCTAGTTTACATATCAAATTAACTCACCCACATGTATTATCACTTTGTTAATTTGTGTGCAAACTGAAAACACAGGCACTAAATGTAGGTGTGAAAATTCACACCAATAGAAGCTATACAGTTCTGAACAAAAGTTCTTTGGTAGTTTAACGTATAGGGATAAATGAATCGACACATGTAACTCGATTCCTCGGATCATGCTGTTTATTTACCGTTGGGGGCAACACTCTATCTTTTGTCCTCTTCATGCTTGGTACAGTCAGGATAAAATTATTTAGTAATATTTAAATGCAAGCGTAAGTGGGCGTCGGATTAACTAACTTAGGCGATCCGCTGCTCGTTTGCCCCCTTCTCATATATAAAAAAAACTAAACTTTTTTCTTGTGTCATCTTAAATAAGCAAGTTGTTTTAAAAACGATTGTTTGAATGTTATTTTGTAAAGCTAAAGTATCACCTTTGTTGTATAATTACCCTCCATAGTATCTAGAAACCTTAAATATGGCAACCATAAATGTTTTATGAAATTTGTATTCTTAAATTACAGACGCTTTTTCTGTTGACCGTACTTCTTTCATCCCTCTCCTAAATATGATACCCACAGGAGTGGATTGCTAACAAAAGGCCATTCTGATTTTGTTTTGACTAAAATTGAGGCGGGAGAAATATCTGGTTTCGCTAAACTTGTTTGCCCTGATACACAATATTTTTATTTTATTTAGGAACCCCTTGAATATCTCTTTGTTTGGTAATATAGGTGTTAAATATATTCCAACTGCGTCTTTTTAACCGACTTCCAACAGAAGGAAGTTATCAAGTCAGTAGGTTTTTTATGTATATTAATTTACGTGTTATTTTTTCTTATTTGTTTTCGATTGATAATGAAGAAGGAATTTATTCAATAATATAAAGGACTAATAATTTGACAGATTTTTTATATTTTCTTCTTACTTCTGTATATTCATTTGGTAGCCATTAGATTATGTTAGTAGGCGTAGTAGCAAAAATAACAATGAAATATCATCAGCTCTATCTCAAAGTTGTATTTAACATGTTCAACCTTCACATAGTAGAAAACAAAGTCGCTTTCTCTGTCTCTATATCCCTATGTATCCTTAAATCTTTAAAACTACGCAACGGATTTTGATGCGGTTTTTTAATAGAGTGATTGAATAGGAAGGCTTATATGTATATCTAGCGACCCGCCCCGGCTTCGCACGGCCTTGTCTATAACAGATATAACAATTATTCGTTGTATGCTGTTATATACAACGTTCACACTTTTTCGGTAGTGTATTGAGTATTAGTATTGCAACCGTGTAAAGCCGGCGCGGGTCTCTAGTATTCAATAAAAGACAATTTAATAAAAGGTTAAAGGAAGTTACTTTAATGTGTACTTTGTCATTTACTTTTATATTTGTTGCTCGTATCTAATTCAGTAATGTTTGCGGTTCGAGACAGACGCTGTCGGATGGTCCATCTATTGTATTACAATAATAGGTCCGGAAGTAAGAAAAATGTCCTCAAATCGAAAGGTTTCACATAAAAATATAAATGACAACAAATATCGATTGTGTCTGTGTTCATTTTATTGACAATAGGACAATAGTTCACGTGAATGGTTGTCGGTGCGGGCAGGGTAGAGGCAGGGTAGGGGACCTTATAGGCTTAATACGTTATCAGTATTATTCTTTTGCTTCCTTTGCAATATTTTTTATTGATGCCAGTGATATTCGCTTCTTTTGATAATATCGTTTTGTTTTTTTTTTGATGGATTAATGTCAGCGGATCTATGTTTTTTCTTGTTTTCTTGAGCAAAGATTAAATTGTTTGGAATCGGAATACGCTTTAGTGAGTTAAATATAATTGATGTCAGAATAACACCTTTAATATGTGTTGTAATTTGAATATTTTTGTTTTTATTTAATAACGATTTTACCGATCTTGAATTTTGTTTAATTCCTATTTCCTTAAGCCTTGAATACACTAGGATAATATTTAAGTAGAGTAGTTTTAGTAGTTTTTATTTGTGTGGCAATAAATGTGTTTTCTTTCTTTCAAGAAATTTAGTAACTAAACATATCCGAACAGCAACATTTTAGTATAGTAGATTGGTAATTTCTTTGTTCGGATAATTATTATTTGCTACTCGACTAAAATACTATTCTAGTGCGAAACAGGCTTTAGAGCATCATGGAAGTATAGTTAGGCTTTGTTTTTTTTAATTATTTAATAATTACTTACTAGATATTTTATTTTACTTTCATTTTATCAACATTGTAAGTATATCTATTTCTAGTCGGTACTTGAACTAGGTTCTCGTTAAAAGTAATTTATTACTTTCTTTAATTATTTTCAAGTGGCCATTATGTAGACATGTTTTCATAGTTTACTCCTTGTAAGTATCGATAAATAATATTGTAGTATCTAGTTCCTTTTAAATAATGCAACGGACGCAATTTACATGATTACTAGTTGTTGTGCGCGACTTTGTCCGCGTGGAATTAAATAATATAGCCAATGTTACTCAGGGATAATGCAGCTTTCTAATGGTGAAAAAATTTTTGAAATCGGCTTAGTAGTTCTTGAGTTATTACAATTCAAACAAAAATACAAAGTTCCTTTCTTTATAATATTAGTATAGATATAGACAAGCCACATAGCATTTTTAGTTATTGGTTTGAAATCTTCAAAAGATTCTCTGCCTTTTGGGGTAAAGACAGGGTTATGTGAGATCTACTCACTAAAACCCCATCGGTGGCCATCCTCTAGGGTCTGGGAGTAGGGACTGCGAGGGTCCCGGGATCTCCTAAGGAACACACCGGGACCCCCTGCACTGAGTTTCCGCACGACCCCTGCATTGCATTATTGTGCCATCGCAGTATTCGACAACATGGGACCACGCCATCTTGCCGCCGTGGAAGTATTTACGTTCTTTAAATTTTATGTTTAAGACTAGCGACCCGTCCCAGTTACGCACGGGTGCAATGCTGATACTAAATACACTACAGAAAAACTGTGAACCTTGTATAAAACATGATAATAATAATTGCACCCGTGCGAAGCCGGGGCGGGTCGCTAGTTATACATATAAACCTTCCTTATGAATCACTCTATCTATTAAAAACCTTATGAGGGATACAAGAAGTAACGTAGCTTCGGTTGCCGTTAAAAAACGACGTGAGCTTAATTTTCAATTAGTTTAATAGTAACAAAATCATCTAAAGCAAGAGAAATAGTAGACAAGACGTGTAATTTTTTTTGCCTATAAATTATTTGTATTTGTTACAGCAATTATTTAATAAACTACATTTCAAACGGCAACAATAAATACAGATGTTGACAAACCGACTAAATTCAGTTCCCAGAACTGTCTACCGTCAACCGTCATATTGTACGGCAAATTGTCAAGGCGGGGCGCGGCATGTCAACTTTTTATTCTGTCCCTACTCACTATGTTGACACATTGATGCATGATCTACTTCCAGTTATAAACGGGAAGATCCAACGTTACCTTATCCAGGTAAAACGTTATCTGTTAAAGTTAAACATTTTTTTTTCGTTTGCACTTTGGTGAAAAAAACAGACTTGATTTTTATAACGGAATTCTCTAGTCTCTATGCTGTAGTTAGGAGCGTCGGTGACTCAGGGGTTAGGTCTTGACTTGTAAACTGCAGGTCCCGGGTTCGAATCCCGCCATGTACCAATGTGTTTTTCGATCTCCGATTTTCATACTCGTATGTACATATTTACCGACGCTGTTAGGTGAAGGAAAACATCGTGATGCCTGCACATATCAATTCAAATTCAAAGATATGTGTATTCACGCAAAATACGCACTAGTCGTGGAGTTGCGGTAAACGGAGCCCATCATAGGTCAAAACCTTTAACCTTTTTTTTATGCTGTAGTTAGTCTGATCTGGTCATAGACTCATCATCCTTGTACTTATGGAGTGTCAGGACAGTATGTTCTACACCACCAAACTTTATCAGCCATTTTTGAATTCACCCCTTTTTCCAGCATATCTTTCACACAATCTATCCATAGACTATAATTTGTCAGCAGTCTATGGTATAAGTTTGTCAATGGTTGAATAAAACAGAAGCCAGACGGCCATCAAAGGCACTATACAAGTTCTGTACGGTGCCTTAATTAAAAGGAATGAGACCCGTGTTTTGAAACTTCCGGACAAAATTTTACCTTTTCATTCAGTGCTTTTAAGGCTAATTTATGACTCCGACTGTATTATATTTCACTACTCTTAAATAGGAAACTAAAGCTTTGATAAAATGTTGAGTTGTCTGTTGCTTGTCTCTACATAGTATAAAACAAAGTCGCTTTCTCTGTCTCTATGTGTGCTTAAATATTTAAAACTATGCAACAGATTTTAATGCGTTTTTTTAATATAGAGTGATTGAATACGAAGGTTTGTATGTATAACTAGCGACCCGACCCGACTTCGCACGGGTGCAATGCTGATACTAAATACACTACAGAAAAACTGAACGTTGTTTTATACTATGTAGTAATGTGATGTAGTGTATTTAGAATCAGCATTGCACCCGTGCGATGCCGGGGCAGGTCATTAGTTTTGTATAATTTCCAAACTTTCACACGCAACTTTATCCGAATATAATAAAAATAGCCTTTTTTACTTAATAATGTAGCTTTCTTATGGTAAAAAAATATTTAAAATCGGCTCGGTAGTTCTTGAGTTATTTAAATACGTAAAATATGTTTTCTCTTACAATATTAGTATTTGAAGAATGGAGAAAGGAGACTTTCTTTGTAAGTTCAATGCAAATGTAAAACTACTTTTTATAAAGATAAATTATACCGAAAAAAAAGCTGTTGTTTGTAATCTTTTACTACACGTCTTTTTTGCGTTCAAACATAAATTTAAATATATTATTAACAACAGACAAAGTGTACAAAATGTTTTCATCAAACAAAGAATTCCGATTTCCGGACCATTTCGAATCTGAATATATAAATATAGAAGTCAATCTAAAGAATGAGACAAGGAAATGAAATTTAAGAAGGTACACGAAGGAAATATCGTTATATAATAATAAAGGCATTCGTACACAAGCCTACGGAATCAGCGATTTAAGGATGCATTCACACGAGCGCTTTTTCAACGCGCGGTAAGAAGCGTTGAGATAGAGGTGCTTTTAATTTTTTTTTCCCGCAGCGTTGGATTTTGAAGGCTGAAACGAACGAAACAAGAGTCATTTTACAGCTATTGACATCAATCGTCCGTTTTAATCCAGGATTAGTTTCAAGTGGGTAGCAATATAATTCCATACAACGACACGTATCATACAAACCTCTAGATAGGAGAAAAATTAGAGAAGAGTGCAGATTTTCGTAGCCCTCTGTACGAAGAACCTTAAATGTTGTCGCAAGGAAATAGCAACATCATAGAATGGGTCGACATTTAAGACAATGCGAGAGAGCCCAAGAGAATTTCAAGAACTTTGGAGTGTTCGTGTAATGTTATGGCATTTTATAAACTCGTTACATTCACTTCAAATGTTTCGAAACGCTTTTGTTTTTAATCTATTACTACTAGCTGTAACTGAATTAAAAACTTGATAAGTAGCCTATGTGTTCTTTCAAACTATGTTCTGTGAAAAATTTCATCGAGATCTGTTAAGCTGTTTTGGACCTTTAAACAAACATCCATTCATCGTAACTTTCGCATTTATTAGTAACATTTAGTAAAAAAAAATAGAAATATTCCAAGTTATTATAATTCTGGCCTCTTTACAGTAAACAAAAGCAAAAGGAAGCTTACATACCACACGTGTAAAATAACAAAAATATTTAGAACGCGTAATCGAATTTCCAATTCGTGAAATCGGCTCTCGAATAATGAAGATCCTATTACCGTTGGAGTTAAGAAGCTCAATTCTTAAACATTGAATAAAAACAATTGAATTCGATACCACAAAAATATTACGTTTAAAAATTAAGGATTTATTGCTAATCGGTAAACCTACGCTAAAAAAGCGTTGAGATAAAACAAAGTCTCGCTTATGGAGGTAGCTCGTCGGGACCAGAGAATGACTCGCTTATAGAGGTTTCTCTCTTATGCGTAAGTTTCGAAATCATTTTAACTGCATAGTTTTTCCCACTTTTAGATTAAATACGACAAAATCTAGAAACGTTAAAAGGTTGCATCTGAATTGAAATAGAGATTGGAATACACATGGAACAAATATTTGCACTTCCGTTGGTCCCAAGCTGATCAAATAAAATTGTACCAGTGCCTTTTGGGCTGAATGCCACTACGATATGTTTTGAGTTCAAAAAGTGTCTCAGTAAAATTTTGTATACTTTTAAAACAAACACATTTTTAAGCTTTTTTGTCAACACAAAAATATAGAGAAAAATGTATCTTTATATTATTAAGATATTTTATAAACAGCTTGACCGAAGTCAAATTAAAAAAAAAAAACACTCAAAGGACCCCATTATCCTTGAGTAACAGAAGCATTACAAATATAAATATCGGATATCGGTGAGCGCCCACCGCAAAAGAGTAAAGAGCTGAGCGGGAGCTGGGCGATCCCATTTTCTACTTTCATACGAAACTGCATACTTGTGTCCCACCAACAAAGAGATGAGATGTATCAAAAAGAGCCGAAATGTGCTAGAGAGCCGAGCTATATTAAAGGAGACAGCTGCGATATGCCGTTGGGGTCGCCTAGCTCAGCTCTTTGTTGGTGGGGACGCAAGCACATTTGAGGCCGCTCAGTTCACCATCTCCCGTTCATTACTCTTTTGGGCGCTCGGCTATATATTCGTAGAAGCTTTCCTGAGAGATGTCCACTAACTGAATATACGAACATTGACCTGCGACTTATCTAATCTGATAACTACACGATAAGACCGGAAGGTTCAACGTGCGTTTATCCTTAAACAAACAGCAGTTGAACTAAATAGTTACGATGATTCACTGCTTATTTAAATGCGGCGTCTCCGTCAGTGGGGAATTAAAAGATATTGAGTAAACTATGTGTACTTTGGGACAATGTTTTTATCTGTGTCTAATACCAAGAACCGTTATGATATTTCAGGGATACCTTCAAACAAACATACATCTATACATCCATTTGTAGCTTTCGCATTTACCTGTGTGTATGTGGTGAGTGTGGTGCCGGAGGACTAATTTTTAATCCGCTTTCCCTTCCTACCCTTTTCCTATAGGGAAATGATGGGAAGAGGAAGTGGATTTTCCGGGGGAGGGGACGCATTGGGAGAGGAATTATCCTCTTGCTGTGCGTCTCCTCCTCCGAAGATTAAGGGTAGGCAACGCATCTGCAAATGTAGATGTCTATGGGCAGCGGTCGCTTCGCTGTTTCAGCGAATTAAGGTGGCCGCTTGCTCGTTTGCCACTTTTTAATATAAAAAAAAAAAAAACCTTTCACAATTATTATACATTTTACGAAAAAAAAACCAAACATATTAAATAAAAAAATAGTGCACCGACCAGCTGCGGATTCTGATGACTCAAACAACCAGTGGTCATGACTGCAGAAAGGAACCTCTATGCGTACGGTCTGCAAAATAACTGCCTTTTGTATCAGGCCCTTAATCCAATTGTTGAGCGAGAGAGCGAGTTATTAGATATCTAAATGTAAGAATATTAAAAAGGTTTTGAAAGAAGGAAATTAAAGTGCTTCGATACAGGACGTCTTCCGTGTGAAAAATGCCATTTGCGACTGCCTCATTTTCACTTTGCCTTATCCATTATTTATTCCCCAGTGGCTAGGGAAAAGCGATTTGTACATTTTTTATCATAATCTCGGTGACGAGATGAATCGAATGGGTAATTCACAGCTCAATCTCAACTTTACTTTTTACTGATGATAAATGTCTCTGTTAGCTTGTTTTGAGAGAAAGAGGACGACTATAGTCATTGATATTATACAATAGTTAAATTATACAATTGTTTCACAAGAACGTATTTAAATAAAAGATATTATAAAAACAGAAATGAACATTTATCTTTTTTCTTTGTAGAATAGTTATACTCTTTTGATAGTTATTACAAACTGGCCACTGCCCAATCAACCCTTTACAGCCATATATTTTACATCTTATATTTATCATACATTACCGCTAGAGACCTAATTAAAAATAAGTGTACAGTATTCTTAAATGTTTTTCTTAATAGTTAAATCTATTTTAACTGTGAAGTGCGTGTCACAAGCTATTCTAAGCTAAGATGCTTGCTTAATTAACGCTCTTCTGCGTGGGATTTTATGTTCAAATCTACGCATAATTGAAGCTTATTTTTATTGTAATAGTCTTTGCCTAATTAATACACCGAGATAGACTTTGTTACAAAGTGTTATGTTAATAAAATTTAAGAATAAACTTTTCCAGTAATTGGGAAGTGAGACCTCCTGCTGATGTTTTCAAACAGCTTCTGGACAATTTGAACCACAGGTGATCATAAAATATTTGTTGTTAGCGTGATGTAAAGGAAATAATGTTCGTATTGCTTATCATGATATATTTTTTATGTATCCCTTTATAAGACATTCGGATGTTTGACATCAACATCATCGTCCTGCCCTTGTACTTATGAATGGTCAGCACAGTATGTACTATTCCTCCATATTACACTATAAGTCGTCATTTCTGAATTTATCCTTTTTATTTTATATTTGGTGCTGTACAAAATACTGCTTATAAATAAATGTAATGCTTAAGGAATAATTTATTCAGATACACCCTAATAAATCGTCATATTCTTTTAATTCTTATATTTGATATCTTATTATGAAAATATATTAAATGTCCCTACGTTATTGTCGTTTACAAATGAACAAACATTAATGAACACATTCACAACTCCAAGGAGCTTAATTACGGCAGATACAATTTATATGCACACAGTAGGCGACATGGAATAGCCATGCTCGTTAGCATCGCATGCAAATATAGACCTAGTGGTCCTCACATAACGAGCAAATCGACCCATAATTTTCATACAAACGGCAGCGATTCTTAGCGACGCAATAAGCACGATTTTCCTTTAATTATTCCCAGCCTGTTCTGTGCACCTTTAAATTCCCGCCGCCTGACAAGTTCATTAGATTCGCCTGATATTACTTTATGTCTTGCCGGTTTATTTTCAAGTCAACAAACTACTCATTTTCAACGTCTCAGAAAGTAAATGATGCAAAGAACTTAAAAGCACATTTTAAAGTATCTTGTAGATCATTAAGTATAAATTCATCACTTTGAAGGTTATTATCAGACAACAATTATTTAAAGAGTATTGTTTGCAATAATAGATTAAATATATTTAAAAAAGAACAAACTATAAAAAATAGAACTGGATTTTTCGGAGGACGGGATGCATAGGAAGAGGAATTGTCCTTTTGCTGTGCTTTTCCTCCTCAGAAGATTAAGGGTAGGCAACGAAACTGCAATTACAGATGTTTATGGGCAGCGGTCGCTTCGCTATTTCAGCAAGTCTAGGTGGCCTCTTGCTCGTTTGCACCTATATAATATAAAAAAAGATGTGGATTATAAATGTGTTGTTTTACAAACATCATGTTTCAAAAGAGCGTTCCATATTTCTTCTGATTACGCTTTGTTACGTACATAAAATTGGAGCATAAAAACCTTGCTATCATAAAAAGCGTCTGTTTGTCGCGTTATCATTGCCATGTCACTCCGGTAGCGTATCGTATTTATCAATTTGTAAATAAGTCTCGACGGCGCTTTATTAACTGGAAGGATATAATGGATTAGTGAGACACGTGGGTCGAGAGTTGGATGATCGATCGGAGTCCTCTTATCAATTTGTTTTCGGTCTCCAGAGTATTAAGGGTAGGGGCTTCTGTCACAAATGAGGACGATAAAGGTGAAGCCGGTCGGAACAATTTATATACAACCTTTGATTGTTTTACTCTGACACTTTATTGAATTGAATAAAGTTGGAAGTTACAATGAAATAAATTGATAAAATTATAGATTTCCAAAGTATAAAAAATGAATTTACATGTACATCTGCACAGGCAAGTGCGTAATACCGACGTTTAATTATGGGATTATGTATCAAGGATTTTTGTTTTTTTTCCGTTCTTATTTGAACACTCTCTTTCAATCTCAGCTGTTCCCCTTCTACATTTTTGTCACCCTTTCTATTCGTCAAATACTCATGCCTGATTCTAATTTCCTCTACTTCTACTTCAGGTATTTCTTTCTATCTTTTTAATTCTAAAATCTCCCCTTCTAATAATCTTCAAACTGTTGTAACGCATTTAAATACAGTAGCATTATTTGCACTCAAGTAGTGAATTTAACTAAACCATGGGCCGCAAAAGGTCTCCGATGTAAACAAGAGTCTATAAACATGTCTTCGCTTTCTCTTTTGATCAAAGCTATACCATTATACGCGGCATAGTAAATGTATGGCCTTTGATCGAATCGGGATTTTGTCTTTATATTGCATTTGATGTTTTAAAATTCTTCGGAGATATTTCTGATTTGTCCTAATTAAAAGTTTGGAATGTTTTACTTGTGCACCAAGCTTGGCATTTAATGACACATGATCTATATTTCTTGGAATATGCGAGGAAAATAAGCATCAAAAACATATGGACGAATTGAGAACTCCCTACTTTTAGAAGTCGGTTAAAAGCATACTGTGTTAGCGAATTATATTATTCTGTGACCTACTAGCTATTAGAATAAGAAACAATCAGAAAAATTACAGGCGCTTGTTTAAGAAAATGAAATATGACCATATCACATAGTAGCATATTAATTTAGTACAGGTAATATATTTTATACAAAGAAATCACACAATATAATTGAAATACGACTTAATAAACTGGAATGTTTTTAACTTATGAAGATATACTTATAATAACTACAACGAAGTTGAATAAATTAAGGTACCATTTGTGCTTGAAGTTAATATTTCAAAGAATTTATATTCCGATGGTACAATAAATGAATATAAAGCTGAATCAAGGCAATATTTATTTCGGTTCTCATTCTTAAGCTGTTTATTTCATCCCCGGCTTTCTTGACGGCATTATTCAAATCGTACCTGACTACAATCCACGATATTAAAAGAAAACACCAAGTGTGAAACGCTTAATATTGTAAGGTTCCGTATTTTTGGTATTTCTTCTATTATTATTGTAAAACTTTATTCTTGTTATTTGACCATTATGACCTTGAAGTAGATAATTTTAAAACCACTCATGTCCAAAGATTTAACTCATATCACTCTAGGGAACTGCTCGAGTCGAATGACACTCTTGCCTTTAAAATCGGTGAACCCAAAATAGATACAGCACGATACAAAAGAATAGACCAATTTGAACATATAAATGTGTCAAAAATATGAAAGCATAGTCGAGCAAAAGACATGGAAATTAAGACATTCCTACAAAATTAATACAGCGACGACCTTTGAACTTGTAGGTGGCTTTGGGTAGGCGGTCCGTCCTGTCATCGGGCAACGAATATTTATGTTAATCGGAAGATAATAACATTCGATAAAACTTTGCGGCTTGAGTTACTTTTTGATACCTTTATAGATATGTATCATAACAATTTATATTTTGTTCTCGTTCAGTATGATATCGTATAATTATATCAAGCACGTGAATATAATCCGAATGGAATATACAGAAATACTTCATTTATAAGATAACTAGTATTGGGATTTAACAAACAACAGACCTTTAGGGGTATCTATCTACGAGCGTCTGAAGATGTCGGATTCCTATCAAAAATCCTACTATAGGAATATAAAAACAAAATGCTTGTGATTCTTTAATCAGGCAAAAGGCACGATCTCATACCTCACAGAAGATGCTCTCGGCTTGTACGTTCTTATATAATTCATGCGAATACACGGCTATTTGCTTTTCGCCTTGTCTTATATCCGACCTGTTCAGAACGAACGTAATTTATGCAGTGAATTTCAATTTCATTGCTTAAAAGGATTTTCTTTTACCAAAAAAAGACAGATCTTTCTTTCGGTTGACTTAGTTTTGTGAAGAAAGACTAGTTGTAACGTATTAGGTAGCTTATTTTGGTTATGTAATCTATCATAAGAACCAAACAACTCGGTTACGAAAGCTTTAGCAACGTATACCAAAAAACTCTGACATATATCTGTACAAATAGTCCAAACAAATACAAAGTTTTTTATACAATCAAAGATACAAGCCATGATTAATGGATTTGACTTAACAATCAAATAAATTAAGACGGTAAAGCTTAGTCAATACCACAATGATGAAAAACATAAATAATAAACAATCCCAGTGATCAGAACAAAGTTTGCGCCCGCTGACCTCACATCGTAAAGACCGGTTTCATCGCCTCCACGATTAAGCGATCTTCCCGCTGTTCAACCGATTTCGGCTTAATTTCTTCATTTTGTGAGCCCTACACATTCTTGTTCCTTTTAAAATCTCAAGGCGCTACGAAATTCGAGACAATTTCTTTAATGGGGTTTCTCGTAAACGTAAAGGCGTAATCGAAATACTTTTCTTATAATCTTAGTAATGGCCTCTTGCCTACTATCCTATCAAACAATCATAGCTTTAGTGGGATCGTTGATGGAACAGTGAACGAAGTTACGAAAGCAATTCCATAAGTATCCGACGTCAATCACCGTACACCGAATACACACGAAATAGTTTTATCTGATGAGATTGATAACGCTGAAAGCGGAAGTAAAAGAATTGTTCCTTCGATTTATTTTATGGTCCATTCTGTTACATGATACTAGTGAATTGAAACTTAAAGTGTTATTTAGAAAGATATACCTTTATTGAGATCCTATATCTATATATTATAGTTTTCCAGCTTAGAAATCAATGCTCTTCTCACAAATGATCGTTGTTGATGTTTCTTTTTTAACCTCCGTAGGGGCCCTTTCTGCTATTTTTGCTGATGCAGCAACCACGGTACCTAGGATATTCTTTTCCCGTGTGTAAGTATGTATGATGAATACGTATAAACATATCATCAGATTGATCAAAGTTATATCATGCTTCACTATAAAATACGTATTACAATAATATGAAAGTACACTAGTGATTATAGCTATAGCGAAAACTACGTTGTTGATGTTATTATTAATGATTACTTATACTAATATCCGTAGCTTTTTGTCGCAACTTTTTGTCAGTAGTGTTCGAGCAAATGAATTTGTACTGAAATTCTTTTACTTAAAAATCGAGTGCTATAAGCACGTAATATGTAACAGCCGGTTTGACGTCTTGCATTTTTCTTTATTTCCACAGCTAAGAAATCTTATCTCGCCCGAGGGCACGAGTAGCATTAATCTTATTACTGGGACGAGAGCTACGACCCTGTCAGAGGAGTTTCGAATCTGTTACACGCCTGCCTATCCTGACAATCTCGGATTCCGATTCGGTCGTGAGTCGGTTGTCATAGTGACGTTTTTATCTCAATGATTGTTAAAAGCTTCTTTAGGTTTTCGTATTATTTAAAGACGCCTCCCTGTTTTATTCTTATTTTTGAAACAATAAGCATTCACGACTGTCTAATCTGGCGGAGTAAGGTGGTTTATGTTTTAGCTTATTTTCCTCTTCAAATATTTTTTAAATTCATGTTATGTGCACAAAATATTGACTTTTCAAATAGTCACTGATGTCAGAATGGTCAAAAAAACCTCCAGTATTCGATTGGAATATGAGAAATAGAAGACAATGGTGCTATGCTTAATTATCATGTGTGTGAGAAGACATTTCGTAAGATTCGAAACTGTTATTTAAGAACATAAATTAAGATGTAAAACACACAAAGGATAACAAGCCTAATAAAAAGGAGATATCAAGGTCGAAAAACATAGTATTGAATAGTAAATATCTAGGATATAAACTAATAAATCAAGTAATAAAAACATTGATCATTAAATACAATGGCCCGAATGGGAATGTCATAAATAAATCTAAATCAGACCATAAGTCGATAACGATAGAACATTTTAATGACGTCAAATATTCCTATACTCTTTGTATCTCTGATATCGCATCGTAAATTTAGTGTTACCAACAATGCCATTGAGTATTCCTATTTGTTAATACTCGATTCCCTTTACTTTTTTTTCGCCCGAACGCTCTCTGTAATAAACGAGGTGGCAGATCGTAAAACTCAGCTTTATCGGCATTTGTCCGAGTTTGTTTATAGTCTAACAGGATTACCGGTTGTGATTGATTCTACTTCCACCAAATAAATATCAGCCTAACTGATCTAAAGGACTTTGTCCACTTTGTTTTATGCTACGCCATTAAAATCTAATTGAAAAGAAGCAGACATTACTAATCCGTTATTCTAATTAGATTCTTCTTTAACTATAGCCAGTTCTAGTGAGTTAAAGATTTTAAATAACTTTATTTTCATTGTATTCCGTTCTGTGACTTATATTAAGATGGGATACGTAAAAATATATTTTCTAATCAACTCCGAAGCAAATGGATATTGGTTGCCGACAAAACACATGTAAAGCACCCGTTACCGATCTATTAAATAGTGCTACGCTATACATGTTTTGTGATCGATTAAATTTTTCTATTTCATAATCGATTTCGAACTTTACACCGATTGTAATAAAATACATTTTAGAATGAATTTTCAAACTCATTCGATAGTTTATAGTTTTTCTACTAAAAGCATGCGGTACGGGTCCTCTCGCTTGGTTAATTAAGACATGTATTATCAAACGTTTTGAGGCAGTAAATAAAATTGTAATCTACCATTCTAAGAGTATAGGCGTCTCAATAACACGCCTTTATCTCGGAATGGTTAGCCGAAACGCATAACGTTTCTTTGATCCTACACCTACACGCACTATTAAGCCGTAATAATCTTCCATTAATACTAATGCAGTGTCAAATTTTAATGTATCTTCTGATAGGACATCTAAAAAGCCCAAATATTCTATACGACTCAATCCGATGTAATTGATGGCTTTACATTTTTTTTATTTTTATGTTTACAGGTACTCTCCAACCAGCCAGTGTTCTTACAGAAATATTAAGGTAACTTACATTTATACTTCAAAATTAGAAAAAATAAGGCGAATACAAAAAAAATAGTTCTTTGTAATTGTGTGTTATGTTAATTATTGTGTTCAATTTCGCAAATTACCACCCAAATGTCAGATCAAAAATATTAAAAACTTATTACAAACCGTAGAAAGAGAAAGGTATAGAAGTGTCTATAGCGTATACGGTTGAGGGACAAAACATGCATTAGACTACGTTGTGTATGTTGTGTGTGCAGCACTTGCCTCATCACAGCCCTTGCCTGGGACGTATGAAAAATTAATTCACTGAAAATACGCTTGGAACGCCACAATACTATGTAATACGTCACATTTAATTGGGTCTTATTCCAAGACCCAAACAAACAAAATCGCATACGGAGAAAGGGACCAAAGATCTATGTCACTGTCTTTGTCACGTTACGTAAATTTCGTATAAATGTGTCACAGTCGCTGTCAGTATGACATGTCATGTCCGATCTGCCTTTTTTAATCTATGTTGCAAACGTACTACAATTTATTCAAGATGTTCCTTAGGTTACCTCAGTGTTTTGTTTTTGATTCTCTTTTCAAGTTTCCTTAATTTGAAGCAAACTTTGGAATACAAATCATGTCAAAAGTTTTTTGCTTCAGGAATCAGGTCATGAGTTTTGGAGGGTACTGATTAAATACTTTAATCTTTATTTACTAGAGCGTCTGTAGAAATAATTTCGTTTCAGGATTTATCGTTAAACTTTAAATGAGATCAAGTCCCGACTTTCTACAACTGTTCTAATATTATTTCATTTTTGACTTTGATATATCGGATTCGTTTCTGCGAGAACTCATACAGAAAATTACTTGAATAATTTATTTAGAATAGTAATAACATAGTTTATAACATTAACATATGTACCCTACTTATTTTAATTTAGGTTATACTTAACTAGTTGTCCCTTCGACTCCGTCTGCGCGGAAAAAATCTTAGTAAGTAGCCTATATGTTCTCCCAGACTATATTCTACATCTGTGTAATATTTAATCGAGATTCGTTGTTCAGTTCTTGAGATATCTTTCAACAAACAATCATCCATCCATCGTTGCATCGCTTGTTGCA
The DNA here is from genome assembly GCA_013186455.1 of Papilio dardanus tibullus. NCBI lineage: Eukaryota > Metazoa > Arthropoda > Insecta > Lepidoptera > Papilionidae > Papilio > Papilio dardanus. Next base: position 419,733 of record QDHC01001548.1, on the reverse strand, counting down.
TAAATTAATTTCTATCAGGGAAATAAAGCAGTTAAAAATGGCAACATTTTAGATGCCTTCTAAATGCAATGCTTCTTAACTGCATGTTAAAACCAGTATAAAATGAAGAAGCCATTTCTAACGCGTCCCTGATGGATTTTCAAATATTGACCGCTTCGACCATTATCTAGAAGCGTGTCGGCTAACGAAACATTGATAACGAAGTCGCCACCCTAAAAAAATGGACTGTTTGTTCGGTCTTTGTTTATACAACGAAGCGGATATGACAAGGTGCGGAACCTTTTGTAATTAAAAATGGACGTTGGTATAGTTTCACACTGAGTCATAGAGAATAGAGTAGTATGATAGTACTCTTATTCTTTGAGACAGAATAGTCACCTAACAGCGTAGCTAGCAGAATGGATTAAACGCGTGACCAGCACGGGACAATCGAAAGTTTTCAATTTTATACATTAGTTGGTAATCGAATTACAATTTATACCGTTTAGTTGTAGTCTTTTGACAGTTAGTGTATCTTCTTCTTTAATTTTAACCTTGTTTTGGAGTCCTTTCCTACCTTCTCTGTCCTGTGCCAACATGTTGACCTTCTGATACCACACGATGTTCACTTTCTTTTTTATTTGGTCTCGTCTTGCCCTCGGTCTTCCTTTCTTTCTCTTCCCTTCTATTTTGCTTTCCATAATTGTGATTATCAGGTATGTCGTGTCGTATCAGATCAGAAGTGTAGTCTATGGACTCTAATTTTTAAACAGTCCAAAATAGTAGTACTGCACTGTCTACTATCCTGATTCGATTTTCCGCCTTCGTGTGAAACAAGCTTTCGGTGATATCGTGTTGCATTTTAAATTTATTGTTTTGTGGCAGTCTGTGGTCATTTCTTTTTATACTCACATTTCATTTTTATTGAGTCAGTAATTAAGAAAGGAAGACAGTTTTGTCAACAAAAAATATTTTATTACTATAAGACATAAATTTTAATTAGGGATGTTAATTTTATTTTTTTTGGTCGCATAGATAATTGGGGCGTCAACACTGTTGCTTTATTTTATTTCAGTAAAAAGATATCTAATATTATCCCGTAGATTGAGACCAGATATTCCCAAACTGTGTTTTTTTCATCAACCCCTCTTAAAACTATACTGGTTTTTACAAACCAAGCTGCTTCATTTTTTTCATCTCTTGAACCCTGAGACTTATTCCCTTATACTTATTTGGCTCCATTTTACCATTTTACAACCCAGAACCTTTCTATTCAGGGTCGTGTACCACTTTGGGAATCACTGGGTTTGAACTACAAACCGAGTAATTTTACGACTTTATAAATAAGTTCCTAAATATATTAACTATTTAACACGTAATAAAAAAAAACTTAAAATACAATATAAGTATGCAATAAATCTGTAACTTGACTCCCACATGTGTGGAGAGGATTCAGATATTAATTACAACGACTCAAGGCATTCCCATTGAGTATTTCAACGCTTTAATTGGGAACAAATGTGCTGATAGCTAAGCTCGCATTCATCCCGGAGTCACGTATCAGAGATGATTATGATAAATTACTTGACATTGATGTGAAAGAAATTGTTTTAACGAGAGCTTTACCAAGAGTCCCTTTAGTGAATTCCTTAGTTACATATTATAGCATCATAATCATATCAGCGTATCATCCCCCCCTGCTAAACGTCGGTCTCCCCCATCGATTGTCACAATTCTCGGTGCTGTGCCACTCGCATCCAGAGTGCTCCCGCAAGCTTGACCAGGTCATCGGTCCATTTTGAGTTCTATCCACGCTGTGTTGACTTGTCCGTCACCACCTTTCCAAGACTCCAGCCCCAGCAGCCGTCCAACAATACAAAAATTAATAAGAGTATGTAAGCTATTTAGCTTACAAGTTCTTCAAGGCTATGTTGTCTATCTGTGCGTTTTAACGAGATCTGTTTAGACGTTCTGGAGATTCTTTCAAACAGCAATCTATCCGTCCAAACTTTCGTATATTAGTAACAAGTTTGATAGTAACTTAAGTAACGTTTATCCTTCCCTCTTTTTCCGTTCTTTAAATCAACGGTAACACATTTGACATACGTATTTCGGTATTAAAACACACTACCACTTTATTCCGAAGAAAACTATAAAGTACTGCGATAAACGAAGACCAATAAGTCGTCGATTATACAATACTGGAGGACACTCGGAACTAAATAAGATATGGGTCTCATTGGACCAAATAATGTATCATATGAAGTACCAGGAACAAGGATACTGCATTTTGGAATAAATTATATGAATTTACCAGTACCAAAGCAAACTAATAAAGCGGACTACTTCTAATTCAAAATTGGTATCAAGTAAATTATGCGGTGTAAATGTCCATCTGTACACAAAATCCGTTTTCCTCTTTCACTATTCAATCGCAATCGCCTTTGATGATACTGACTCGATTCCCTCTGCATCCATAATCTTCGCTTACGTATGTGAATGGACTGATTTGTTGGGAAACTATTGAGGACATTCAATATATTAGTAATAGATTTTTTAATTTAGGATTACACGAAACAAAGTATTAATATTCTTATGTCCGTTTAAGATAATTAATTTACTGGCGATTTTGATACATTTCAAATAAATGGGTAATGTTTTTTTTAAATCTTATTTGACTGTCTTTTGTTTTAATCTTACTTTCGTTAATCTATAAACTCACTAGCTGTTGTGCCCGACTTCGTCCGCGTGGAATTAAATAATATAGCCTATGTTACTCGGAGATAATATAGCTTTCTAATGGTGAAAGATTTTTTGAAATCGGTCAGTAGTTCTTGAGTTATTTCAATACAAACAAAATTACAAATATTCAAAAATACAAAGTTGCTCTCTTTATAATATTAGTATAGATATAGATTAGAAAACTTATTAAGCAATTCGTTTACTCTTGGAACGAAACCAAATAAATAATGCAAATATAGCAAAGAATAGAGCATACTCAATTCGAGCCGACATTAATACCCGACGACGTACATAAATCATAAAGTAAATAGGCAATAAAAAGATACTTATCTGTGCATGAACGGACCCGGTGTAACTCGACGAGAAATCCGATTAATTCAACAATATATGGTTAATTGCGTCGAGCGAGCTTTGCCGACCACAGCCGCGGAGGCCGAAGTACAAAGTGCAAGGGACGAAGTAAGAGGTGCGAGGGACGAAGTTCAGGGTGCGGGGGACGAAGTACAAAGTGCGGGAGACGGAGTCTGGCGTGCGAGGAACGAAGTGCGTGATGCGGGGGATAAGGTGCGAAGCGCGAGGGACGAAGTTTGAGATGCGAAGGGCGAAGTACGGGTGCAAGGGGCGAAGTACGAGGTGCGGGGGACGAAGTTCATGGTGAAGGGGGACATAGACATTAAATATTTCACTCACATGTACATTAAACTCTCATTTGTGTTGTTCAAATGACGAGTACTTAAACGAACAAAGTTTTGTTTAAAAGAATGTTTTCAAAGATTTTGAGATTGTACTCGTAGACCTTTAGAAACTTAAGATAACCAATTCTTTGATAAATAGAGGGCTTCCTAATAAGAAAGAGTTTTAAATAAATTAGTCTTTACAACAAAGAAAGTCTCTGTAGTTTATCATAATATGGTTATATAAATTTAAATAAAGTAGTAAACAACTTACTACTGTAATAATTATTTTAGTCCTTGAATGTTTTATTGCTAGAAATTTTATGTGTACTCCTTATTTTATTTAATCTCATTTATAATTAATATCATAAGAAAAAACACAGTTTCAGTCCACGTTGCGATCATTAAAAACAAGTTAAGTTTTGGTGTCGTTCGGGCGCTGATTACAAAGCATTCTGCTGTGTATGTCACTGACAGATTTTGAATATCGTCACTTCGTAATCGTACCAGGGGGCTATACAAAGTACTTTTCGATCGACGATATTGCTGATGGAATCGACAAAATTGTATGAAACTGACATTAACATTCGATAAGTCATGTGCTTGTCACGTGTGAGATATTGAACGTAATTGTCAGTTACATACATTTTTGACGTTCGCTATTGAATCGCTTTGTACCGAATGTACTTTGGGAATCGTTCCAGGCACCCTAAAGTTAAGAGCCTAAATACATTAAAAGTTATTAAATAGTACTCTAATGTTTTAACTATTCTTTGCAATCATTCGATAATGACGTCAAATTACATATAAACTTTATTTGAATTATCTCCCATTCTAAACTTAAATGTTTATGTTACTTAAAGCAGAATTCTTCTTCAACTGTTTACAACCTTTCTAGAAGGAACTTACGTCGAATTATAAAATGATTCTTTGTCTTAAATTACTGATAGTGATTCCTAATTCTATAAACTGACGAAGTTAATAAACGACCGGTAACATATGAAACAATCGCGTTCAACCAGATTGTTGTTAATGCCACTTCTTGTGCCTTAAATCGATATTCCGATCACAACTCTTGTATTCGATGTTGATTACAACAGCAACGTTTATCGAACGTTTTGTTTGATTTTTTATTGACATTGCAAAATAATTAAACTTAACTCGTTACTTTTTTTGTTAATTATTTTTTATGAGAAAAGCGGTAGAGGGAAGGGCATAGAAAGACAGATAATTCCATGAAAGGTGATGGTCAAGAAGGGTGTGACAACTGAGATGATGAACAATATAACGTGGAGGACAAAAACCTGGTATGCCAAGCCTACAGGAGTAGAATAACAACAGGGAGATCATGTTTTTTTTTAAATAACAACCAACTAACCAAATAAATTGCCAGTTTTAACGAAGAAATCGCAGAGAATAGTACATAATATATTAGTTGTAAACTGGATTGAGAAACCGAAGCAAACATTGGAAACTACTGTAAACTACTTGGATCTGATTCCAATTAATCTCTGTGCATTTCGTAGCTCTATATCGTACTGTAACTTTACCATTCAGTAGCTTAACTTTATAAACTTAACTATTTCACTTAACCACATTCAGTATCCTTGATTTCAACAAAATCTATTTACTGAATTTCAATGTATGGTCAGTAAGAAAATTCTTTAATGTTAGTTTAGTTATAAAAAATATCAAGGAACTGCTTAAATGACTCGAGTGTGCTTTTACATTTTAACAAGGGGGGCTCCCTTCTGTTGTATCCTAAAGAAGTGTGCCCATAATGCTTTGAGTTTTGTTTAATTGTTACTTTTTTATTAGGGAGATTGCAATTGACTAGCTTCAAAACCATATTACAAATCTTATTTGTATTCCAATTTATTAATAAAATCTATATTAATTATAACAGTCATAATTTTTATATAATTTAAAGACGTCTGAAACATGATTAATAGTTTAACATCATAATTATTACAACGTACGCAAACCAGTTTAAAAAGACACCTCAAAGTGTTTATCTAAACGCTTTAATTTATTACAAAAGTTACTCACGATGTATCATTTTAAATTGGTAGAGATAGATTGTTACGTTACTCTATCGCTTTAAACCACCCGCTGCGTCTTATGTTCAGAACTCACGACGCGCGCCGATTGCGGGCCCGCAGCTTCAATAGAACGAAGATAGACTAGCTGTGACCCGTTTAGCCGTTCTGGAGAAATCTTCAAACAAATATCAATCCATCCATCAAAATGTTTGCATTAATAATATTAGTAAGATGTATATAATTAAAACATAATTCACGACTCGTTTGACGCCCGCGGTAAGCGCGGTTGTGTACGGTTCTAGGTAGGTTGTATTTGTTTCTAGGAACGAATCTCGGACTACGACGTAGCCCTTAGATCTCTTCCCATGTCCGTTCGCAGTTACTTATCCATTACAGACATTTCCCCAAGACTTTCCCAAGACGTCCTCAGTCTTTCAATTCCTCTCCCTTCCTGTCTCACCATGACGCCACATCTTTTTTGCTGTTTGCGGGCGACCGCGGTGGCCGAGCCGTCGCAAATAGCCTAGTATGTCTTGAAATAAAACCGATGCGGGCGCGGCTAGAAATCTCTCTGTGAGTTCTCAACATTAGATTTTACAGCCTGCAACAAAAGTAGCGACATCATTTTTCAACTCTACATCACTTTTAATATCGCCTTCCTCATATCAAGCGGTGACTATGTTCATACACGTATCATTTATCATACTTTACAGCGCCATAATTTATTTACGAAGACAATCTTTACACACAGATACCTTTACACGGTGCTCTCAGATTACCCAACTTGTATGAAATTGTAATTAATTAGTTTTTTAACTTTTATAGCGTTTTAATGTCGTTAACAATGTATCACAAGACATTTAACTGATCTTTGATAACATCGCTTTAGCCCGCATTTACACGGGCGTTTTTTTAACGCGCTAAAAATGCGTTGAGATAGAAATCAATATTTACATGTATCTGTATATGTTTTTCGACTTTCGATTTTCATATGTACATATTTACCGACGCTCTTAGGTGAAGGAAAACATCGTGATGCAACCTGCACATATCGGCTGAAAAATTCAAAGACATCAGTATTCACACACATACGCGCTAGTCGTGGAGTTGCGGAAAATGAAGCCCATCATGGGTCGAAACCTTTTTTTCCATGTATCTGTTTAAACGGAGGCGCTTTTAAACCACAATTCCGCAGCGTCTTTTTTTCTTTCTATCTTACTGCTGTTGCTTATGCAGGATCCTTGACGTCCTTGACGTCAGCGACACTTTTTTTTAATTTGTTTCTACATGCAAATCATTAATAATATTATAATTGTAATTTCGCAGCGTTGCATTTTGAGCGCTAGATGAATGAGACAAGGTGGATTTTATAATGTTCGTAATAATGAGAGCGTTAAAAAACCGCCAACTCCGACGTTGTAAAAGCGTCTGTGTATGCAGACTTCGGTATTGTGAATAAATTACGTTTAAACACTATTTTTCTATCTCGTATAACAAAGCAATTAAAAAAGTAACGCTATTAATTATACCGGTATTTATAACTCTCGCTTATAGAGATTTCTCGCTTATCCAGGTTTGATTATTTGAAAGATATTTCAAAAAAATGTCCCTACGACGTGAAATTGAATGAAGTCAGAGGTAAACAGTACTATTGAGGCGAAAGCAAACACTTTTCTACAAATTTCCTTTCATTCCTTATTTATTCATTATGTTTTATTTTAATAAAAACTACACTAGTTCACTCAAATTTTATTTTCATGATTTAAAAAGTTATAATATCAAAATATACAAAATGCGTAAAATGCGTTTCTCCCTTATGCCTTATTCGCAACAGGATAGTATTTTAGTCGAGTAGCAAGTAGCATTTATTTGAGCAAAGGATTTACTACTGTTCGGACTCGTTCAAGCCTAAACCTGCGCACTAGGGTAGTAATTTAGTAACTAAACGTGTCCGAACAGCAACATTTTAGTAGAATAGATTAGTAAATCCTTTGTTCGGATACTTGCTACTTGCTACTCGACTAAAATACTATCTTAGTGCGTACAAAGCTTTAGTGTCCTTTATAATTTTATAGTCACAATATATGACCAGAGCAATACGCTTTGTTGTACAATAAAAGTCGATGTGGATTAACAAACCTCATGCACAATCACGTCTGTACACTTCATGTTTATGACTGCTATTTGAGTCAGTAGGCAAATGATTTTATGAAGATTATGCATAGTTAACGTGACCAGACGTTACGTTTTGAACGGGACTGTCCTGTTTTATAGTCAAGAGACCCGATGCCCCCAAAAGAGTTAGGACGCCAAATTGTCCCGTTTTCTGAAACCGCGCGGAAACGTGAGTAATTTGTCTTAACCTATCCTAACGTCCCTATAATTTTTGACATAATTTGACATTTTTGATTCGCTCAGTTTACGATATGTGTTCTATTGTCTTGTTTCATGATCGTTTGTTGACGCAGAATTTCTTTTTGTTACCAAATTTGTTTTACTTAACTTAACTTTACATTCATCTTTTTCGAAATAAATAACATTTATAATTGTTCAGTTTTTCTTCTCTTTCATAACATTCCTAAAAAAATAAACCAATGTCCCGTTTTGAGTACAAAAACATGGTCACCTTATGCATAGTGACCTTTTTGCATATGCCAGTGTTTAATATATAGCTCGACCCATGCCATATTCTGGATAATATGGAAATGTGCCTGGGTCAGTTCCAATTCACTTCTCTTATAAGAATTCTGTACGTAATGTTGAAAATCATATTATGTTCCAAGGGAATTTAGTGACTTATCTATACTAATATTATAGAGAGAAACTTTGTATTTTTATATTTTTGTATGTATTGAAATAACTCAAGAACTACTGGGCTGATTTCGAAAATTCTTTCACCATTCGAAAGCTACATTATCCCCGAGTAACATAGGTTATATTTTTTAATTCCAAACAGACGAAGTCACGAACAACAGCTAGGTTACTACAAAATGTTAGAAACCCCTGAATAAGCTCGTAATTTGTACCAACTTATACCTTAATGGGTTTCAGTAATCGAATCACGACACTTTAGCAATTTAAAATATAACTTGACAACGTTAATTTTGTATTTTAATGGTGATTTTATGTAAATTATATGAAAAGACAGTGATTTATGTTGTAACGAAAATTACGTTTTATTTCGCCTTCCCCCTTTGAAATCAAATTATTTTATTAATTGGCTATTTTAATTTATCGTGTATAAATTAAAATTAATTTTAAATAAATAAACTTTACATTTTATTTAGTAATACAAAATTATTTTCTTCTTTTACTTTTACTTCTTTTCCAAAAATACTAAAACATTTTTTTGTAATAGAGGGGGATCCTGAAGGCGGTAGACCTCATTCACAAGCTTAATTTACATACGATTAGATAGTACTCGTATGTACTATAAGCGAATGGGCATTAGTCATCCTGTCCAGTAGGGCAGTTTTGCGCAATCACGCGCTAAAGTTGCAATAAATATTACTGAACCTTACTTACTTAACTTACCAATGGTGAAAGAATTTTTGAAATCGGCCCGGTAGTTCTCGAGTTATTTTTATACATAGAAAATTACTAAGTTTTTCTCTATATAATATTAGTATAGTTAATATATTTGTTAAATGTATTTTTATCATTGTTGAGGTCAAAGTACACTGTCACTATCAGTTTTCCGCGCTGACGGAGTTCTAGCGACAGCTTTAAAACTTAAAGCAAATAAAGTGTATTTAAAGTGATTACTTACTTCATTAAGTAATAATTCAAAGTTAGCTTTAACTTAAGTTATTGTTAAGTTTCACTCATCAATCTACTTAACGAGCGGAACTTTTTAAACTGTATGAAACAAAATGCATCTCACTTTGCGCTTTTTAAGCGCGAAGTTCTCTACAATTTGAAGTTTTTAATAGTTTACCAAGAATCTTATGTTTTAACGAGGATTATTTTATAATTTTCACCTTCTATAAGATAAGAATTTATTAAAAATATATGCAAAAAAATATTTTTAATATGTTTTCTTTGCCATGAATATTATAATGTTTAAAATGTAGCAAATAATTTAGTAACTAGAGGTGCCCGAACAGTAGTTGCGTTTAATAATGTATATGAGTAGATTAGTAAATACTTTGTTCGGATACTTATTACTTGCTACTCGACTACAACACTTTCCTGGTGAAATTTCCAGGGAAACATCATTCTATATTCGAAAAAAAACTCATAATATTAAAAAATATATATTAAATTCAATAATTCAATTGCTAAATTAATGTAAAAGGTCTACATTGTTTCCTGGTTTAACATCAACCGCATTTTGTTAAAACAAAAACTAATCCCGAACAAAAACCGCCAAACTTCGAACTCTGACCGATTTCGTTTAAAACATCGACTAAAAATACACACAGAAAGGACTAAGGATGTCTTAATTCCACGAAGCGAACGAATTGCCAACGATTTGTCGGGCTCATTGGTCTGATATCTAAATTAGTATGGAGACGGGGCCCATGGTTTTTTTTTCGTACGAACTTGACGTCTCAATTAATAGTGTGCAATTTCAAAGACCTGGATCGTTAACGCTTCATATATCAGTGAAATTATTACCATAAATCTATATTTAACCTTTCGCGTCTGCGTTTATTACTACTCGTGTTTTTAATTACATATTTTTTTGTTTGCTTATGAGAACTAATTTGTAACCCAAATTCTCAATCTCTGGTTGACTGATAGAGTGGGATATTTAAATTAATCTAAAATTGTCTTTAAGCTGTTCCTTTGCTATGGTATTACTCGTAGCTTTTCTTGATCTCGAAGAATTAAGAAGTGGAGAAAAGAAAGAAGGAAGTATTGAAAAACAATATTTTAAGGAAAATGGAAATTATTTAATTCCCACAACAAGTTTGTAACTCTGTAGGGTTAAAGAATACTTTGTCAAAAATTAATGCAAAATTATACAATTTGGCTAAGAGAGCTCACTGCGGACTACAGTCGCAAAAACTCCAAGCTTCTCAAGCTATTTGAACTAACTGTATTTATTATACACTTCAATTTAAATAAAATAAAACAAAGTTATTTTTGCGACTTTCCCGTGAATTGTTAACAAATAACTTTTTTTATCTCAAAGAGAAACTTATTTACTTATTTGAGTATACTATTATAATATGCTGAGAGAAAAGAGTATTATTATTTATTTTACGTGAGCTTGTTGAGTTTAAAAGATGTGAAAATATTTTAACAAACATCTTACTAAAAGAAAAGTTTATAATGATCACATTTTTTCCAACGATAATAATGTACTCTATTCCTTTGGATTAAGATATATTATCCTTTGGAGCTGTTAGATAAAGCCGATTTATAGCAACGAAAAATCTAACAATTCATCATAATAGTGCCAGGCAATTACTGTTAGAAGCGTTAATGACTGACGTCCATTATTAATCTGAGGGGAACTTGTTTTGAACTCACAAGACTCACAATTCCGATAATAATCTTGTATTAATAATTACCAAGTTATTTCTCTTCCCACAATCTTGATTAGTTTCTATTTGTATGTTATTTTTCAAGCCAACAGCCGGACATAGTTGGTGGCTCGACAACTCTGTTAGGAATGCTTAATTCATGTGATTTTTCTTAGTTGGTGTTATCTGACAAGGAATCAGTGGAGCGTTTCCAGGAATTGTGTTCGCTTTTATATTTTACTGTTCTTCGTCTGTATCTATTACAGTATTGAATTTAATACTACGTATTTGTTGTGACATTTTTACACTAGTCTTATGACAAATTATGACCTGCCTGTGACTTATCTAATCGTTACTAATTTCATCCTAGATCTGTTTATCATGGAGATACGTCCTAAACTTAACGTATCTATAAAATTAGAAATATGTTATTTTTGAACATCGGCTTTAGCAAGCGTGAACTATTTAGGGTGAGTTGCATCAACTAGCTATAACCATAACCGAGGTCGCGAGGCTGGTCAAAGTTACGGTTACGCATATTTTCGTTGCATCATTTTGACTATGGTTAAATTGACGTCATAATTAACGATAACTCTAACCGCTCAATTTTGGGCGGTTACTGTAAAAGTAATGGTTAGTTTCTGTCAGTATATGTCAACTGTCACAGTTCTACACTACAAAATAAGCTATTTAAATCTACAATAATATTATAAAGAGAGAGACTTTGTATTTTTGTATGTATTGAAATAACTCAAGAACTACTGGGCATATATAAAGAATTCTTTCATCATTAGAACCATCAGACAATAATAATGGGTCTAAATATATTAGAGTACATACAGTACAGTGTATAATAATATTGCTGGTTTATTATTGTTTACAGAAACAATGCTATAACACCAGAACAGCAAGTACTAATGACTCTAGGGTTCTATGCATCTGGATCTTTCCAACGTTGTCTTGGTGACGCTGCAGGTGTTCATAAATCTTGTGTATGCCGAACAATACACCGAGTGAGCAGGGCAATCGCTGGACTTCGATCGGAGTGGATATCTATGCCTCAAAGTAGACAATCCATGGAACAAGAGGCCAGAAAGTTTTATGCAATTAGTGCATTTCCAAAAATAATAGGCGCTATTGACTGCACGCATATATGTATAACATCTCCAGGCGGAAGTGATGCTGAAGCAGTCATTGTTGCAATGGCTGTACTTCATAATATTTGTAGGAAAGCTAGAAACCCTATGCCATATTCCACATGGCATGAAGACGACTTGACTGCCTCAGATGAAGAGAAGTTATTTAGTTCATATTTATCAGAGAATGATGAAAACAACAGAACTTTCTTAATTAATAATTATTTTCGTAGATTAGTACATAGTTAAAAATAAAGACAGAGTTTGAAATTATTATTTTTGTAATTTTGCACGTAAAATATCTATTTCTAAATTTATCTTCAAATTTATGCTTTTCTTCATTGTGGCGCATTTTTTCCAACGGCATTGAATTCCCCCTCAATGATATGCCAAAGTCTTTCCTTTTGCTTTGTATTTACACTATCCGTCTTCTTACACATTAAAATATCTTTATATTTCTCTACAATTGCCTGTAGGCGATTAACTTCATCTTTACTAAAGTTTGCACTTCTGTCTCTGCAATCAAATAACCATTATGCAAGTAGTCTGGGTGTATAGGAAAGTACCACAGATTTCTAGAACTTACTTTGTATTGAAGAGAAATGTTTCACGAGGGTTTGCCATATTTTTTTAATAAAATCCACCGGCGAAACTTTATGATTTAAATTATTTTATTGACAACGAATGACATATTAATTCAAAGTTTGTCAATTTCTTGACACTCAAATAAAAGTGTTCCCGTTGTAAAAAAATTACCCGTGTAAATCTCTGGGAGAAAAATCCCTTTTATCACTTGTAACCCTTTTAACTTTAACTTTAAGATTAGATGTATCGGTGCAACGCTTTTCAGAATTTGTTAAAATTACTGTGTATGTCACCGTTATAATTAACTGTAAACATAGCTTTAACCGGTGATATGATGCAACTCACCCTTAATAATTACCGCTATATCTTCTAGGTTAGTAGTTACTTCATCAAAGAGTAAAATTAATATTTCAGAAACGATTCATCTTCAATTCAAATCTATTTACAATTATTTTAATTCATTCATTAAATTTACATTTTTAAGATCTCGAATCCTTTCAGTAAAACTGGCCAGAACCTTCACAACGGTTATAAATATTAATAATTCACTAAGTCATATTTAAATGTTTCCTGCTACTGTTAGAAAATTATGAATGCCCAAACGAATTAATATAGACTTCATTATCATATACTGGGTCGGCGTGTGGCTTCATTTCTTCATTAATTTACCTTTTCTTTTTATTCCGAGGTATTGTTGTTGAAATTGCGTCTTAATTCTAAAGTACAATCGTCCGCTCTCCTATTGTGTTTGCTTATTCAAATGAACTTACTTGAATTTGAATGATTATCATAATAGTGTGCCATAAGCCGAATTAAATATGAAACTAGATGTTTACTACAGTTCATATTTTCCGAGTTTCTTTTAGCGCTTTCTTGTTGTGAAATGTTGCTTTCAGTTGTAGGGTTTTTATCGTAGAATTGACCTAAATTAGCATGTAGTCTCTCTAGGCCTAATAATCTATTCTTTAACCTCGCTCTCTAATTCTTATTAAGTAAAAAGAAAGTTTATTTTTCACTACATCCCCAATAAAAGTTAACATTATGTACACCTACTTCTATGAAATAAACAAAGTTTTCCTGGTTGATTACAAAGGGGTATAAAGAAATCGAATTCTCTGTTAAAGGTACCCTCATGTTAGATGGGAGTCAAATTGGCCGCCATTTTGTTTAAGCTCGTTACAGCTCGACGCACGTCAGTGGGGCTCGTAATTATGATGTTAAGTCGAGAATGTGTGTGTGTATTCCTAACGCGCGAATACATCACCTCTATGTGTGTGTTAAGTGTTAATATAGTTATCAGTGTGCGTGTGAGTCGGTGTTTTTGAGTTCGCCGCTCGTCTAACAATAATTACGATATACCTTACACCCGCAGGCGCACGCCCCCCGCAGCAGGCTTCTTGTGTTTTCTTTTATTTTTTAGTACCCACAATTTGGACGCTACAAACCAAACAGCGTCCGTCTCAATCGAGATACGAATTGGTTTTAAGAGATAAGCGCCTGTTGGACATGAAAGCGATTGTCTTGATCGAATTTATTAAAACTTCATTAATGCCGGCGGGATAACGGATGAGACTGAGCTTTGTATCGCCTTTAGTGCTAGAAGCCAATTACTGTCGATTGTGCCTTTTTTAATAGTTTAGTATTTAAGCCCAGATCTTTACAGACCTCAAATAATAGTGTAATTTAAAGCTAGCCTTTCAACTCCTGATCATGGTGTCTTCTATAATCTGTTGAATTCTCATAAACAAGTTAAAAGTTATTTTCAGAAGAGTTAATCCGATTTTAGGCAATTTTATCGGTTCTTTTTAATCCTAATTTTACTGTTATCCCCATTTGATAATAAAAGGCGTATTTGCGCCATAACATATGCTGATAATCAAATATTGGATCAGTATTTGTTTGTAGGATTTGCATGCGATGTTTGCTGTGTACGCTACGCAATGGGTTTAGGAATATTTTTTCGCTATGGCAAAGCCGTGGGCAAATATTTTTACATCTCTTGTCTAGGTAAAATCCAATTTTATATCCTGTATATTTTGCTTTGAATAGAGGAATTTAACGTGAAAATTAATATAATAGAAGCTTACGAAAAACAGTTTGATAATCTTTTTATGTGTGGAAAAATCAAATGGATATTTACTCTTTTTTGAGATTAGCGCATTTCATCAAATCTTCTAACAAAATAATTCCAGATATAGGTTTTGGGATTACAAAATTTTTGTAATTCCAAAACAAGGAGATATTAAATATAAATTTATACTACTTACAAAAAATATCATTACACACATTAGTTGTTTTTCTGTATAAAACAGTTAAAACATTCTCTGAAATTGAATGAAGCAAAAATCCTGCTATTAGTTCTCTTAAAAAGTACAAAAAAGAAATATATACAAATACAATAACAAATGGAATGGAAAAATAATAACTAGTTATTCATGCCAACAAAATAAAAAAGAAATCAAGCAAAAGCGTAAGCGTAAGCGTAATACGTAAATACAGAATAAAAACATAATCACAATCCGGGTTTGGAGCAACAGAAGTTATTTCGACGAACTTGTTTAAATGGGGAGTAATGAAGACAAACAGGATGAATTTGAAAAGAACAAAAGATACAAAAGGACTTCAGAGTGTTAGCATTTCGTGAAGTACCCTACATTCGAAGTAATCGTTGTGTCAAGACCCTTACTGATTTGTGAATTATATTTTGAAATACGTGTTGTTGATACGAATTTATTTAACAATGCGCAATAAATAAGAAATGTATTAGATTAAAATTGCGACCAGATAGTTAAGAATTAGCACTAGATAATAGTAATAGAGAACAAGATCAATGAACAGGACGGAAAGGGAAGATAGTATTGGTAAAACCAACTAGAGTAGCTCTTCTAAGAGCAAGCCGTGAGATATTTCTATGAGATTAACGAAGAGGTAAATGATACTGAGATTCCCTTTCTTTGACTGTTTTCGTATTTCCAGCATACCGTAAAATAAGAAAAAATGCAATGTTTTAATAATCTTACATTCTTTGGAAAGTAGGTTCTTAAAGCTATACAAATTCTGCTAAAAATACACATTGTTTTGTATCAAACTCGCTGGTCCGTAACTGGGTTAACAGTTGTGGTAGAAAAAGTCGTAAACGATTGTCATTTCATTTTTTTTCTCTCTACATCTACGACCGTCGGTCGTGATCACGACACGACTTTCATCTTCTGTTTACTCTATTTCGTTAAAGTTGTTTGTTTTTTGTACTCTACTTGTTGGTTTTTGGTCGAGGACTCGGTAGGGATTGACGTCTCCATTGCGATTCGTCTCGCTCAGACGTCGACGGAGTGACTCCGCGATTTTTTCCGCTATTAAACTAAATAAAACACGATCAATATTATACTCTATCTATAGTGTTATAAAGTTGACTTTCATATGTTCCGTTTATAGTAGTTAAATATAACAGAGGCTGCTCGCGAGCGGGCCCCTTATAGAGCGACTTGATGACTTAATTTCAGGCATTCGCTATGGGCTCAGGAATTGCATATATTTAGCGGACTAAGCTTTTTTTGCCATGTGCGCTTTAATGGAAGTTGAAGTTGATCTTGAATCGCTTTCGTTTTATACAACCGGTCTCTCCTACGAAGTGTTCTCTGATATATTGCGAACATAATAATCACCTAGTTGGTTGAACTTGCCACTTATATTAACATAATGTCTGTAACGTTAGAATTTTATCAGACGTTTATTGCCTCGCCGGTTTGCGGACCTACCGCTGGATAATTGCTTGCACTGAATTATCTCTTTATAAGATTAATTTAATAGACTTATCAAGTCCTGTTATTTTATTCTAATATAAAGTAGGCGGACGTTTCTAAAACTAGGAAGTTTTATGTCTATTTCTTCGTACTATCGTTTTATATTACAAGCCAGTGAAATTTTTACCATCATCAACAAGAGACTTTTGTAAACTTCAGTAGCTTAAACAATATTTAATTCATTAGATTTCCTCAAAGACGTAACTTGCAAATATCCTTTATCGTTTTTTTCTAATTCTTCAAAATAATAAAGATTTGGTTGCAAATTAACTATTTTTTTAATCAGCCTAATTTAACTCAATGAAGTTTTGTTTGAACGTTGCTTAGTAAACATTAAATCTTGCAAACTCGCAGACATCCACAAGATCATCGGGACAATCACGTGTAAAGTACGTAACAGATGTAAGGAACCGTCCCCCACAGGGTTACGAGGGATTGCGGCAGATTACATCAGGCGCTTGAGTAAGTCACTGTCAAATTGTAAATATGGTTACTTTATAAACTTACTAGTTAAATGTAGCTAAAATTGTAAACCTGCAATTTAATCGTAAACTGGATTATTATGACATAAATGACAGTTTAATAGCAGTTTAATTTAAAAGTAAATAATTTTGATAAGTTTACGGTGACATGTAAATTGCTAAAAGTATTGTTGCGTAGTAGAGGGAAAACGTCGTCTGCTGAAAATGTTTCATATTATTTATTCAAAAATACAACGTGAACGTACTTACAGGAAAGTATGTCTTCAAGGATAATGCGATTGTACGCTGATTATTTTCAAAGATTTTGGTATATTTTGACAATATTGGTGACACACATTTTTAAATGTCTGATGATATCTGAATAGAGTTATTTCTCATGAAGATCTGTATGCTGAGTTATTTTAAGAAGCTGCATCGAGCAGAGTAGAGCAGCAGGAAGGAGTCCTTTTTATTTACCGGGTCTTTTATATCTTAATATAAATTTAAATAGCTAAAAACCCTTGTTAACTACTAGGCTACCTCGTTACCAAACGATAACTCTTTAATACCTAAGCTTAATCCTTTTCACCTTGTATATGTATAACTTAATAACATTGTATAATTGTTTGTGTTTCTCTAATCGTAATAATTTCCCTAAGCAATACATAACATAGAATTTGCATTAATGTTTGTTAATGTAATCGTAATATTACCGCTCCCAGGGAGGCGACGTTATTGATTTATGACGTTGTGTTAGGCTCACTCGTGTTTATATTTATCTCAACCTATTTATAACCTTGGTCATATTAGGATAGTATTTTAGTCGAGTAATAACTAGCAAGTATCCGAACAAAGGATTTACTAATCTACTCTACTAAAATTACGCTGTTCGGACACTTATTACTAAATTACGATCTGGTGGACTAAAATACTATTCTGGCGCGTACAAGGCTTTAGACTAAATTATGTCGTCTTGTTTATTATCATTCTTTCTTATATTTATATGTTCTAGAATGTGAAATTTAATAATTAAGTACTTAGACATTAAACTTTAGGCTCTTCGAAGAGATTAGGTACCAGTTTTAATATATTCTGCAGGTGGATCCTTTCTCTTTGTCTTCTTCCTAATATTGATGCAATCCTACTTCTTATAGGTACTCTCATCTTAATAGTGTTTTTGTTTATCATAACATTAAAGGTCTCTGAAATGTGAGAATAATATGACCTCAGATACAGTACCACTAATTTTTGACGTTTAATAATTTCAAATAAGTTGTTTGATTTTCTCTAGAAAATTCAAAATATGTAATGTCTTTATCGACATGGTTTCAGTATAATAGACATGTTTGCAAAATCCAACAACCAATGACTTTTATGTAAATATCAAAGTAAACATGATTGATGAGTCAACGTAATAACGTGCCAGCCCTAAGGAAGCAAACATTGGCGAATAATAACATGTTATCTTGACAGTACAAATTATACATCATAACACGAACTATAGCTGCCTAGTTCATTAATTCCCAACGGGGCGGAACCAATAAAGCATCAACTAATACACTCGGCTATCACAATTTGCATTTCAAACGATTTGCCACACAATTTCGATACTAGGGTAATTTTCACTATAAGTGAAAGGGAAATCTAAATTAGATACCGACGCTTAAGTTTAAAAGGAACTTTGTAACAAAGCTGAGAGAAATTATTAAAATTCAAATTATTTTTGATACCGCGAAGCTTACATTCATAGGATAATATTTTAAGATGCTTGGGTAGAGAAAGACAGGACCAAGTATGTGATCACAGGGACCAAGGGTTGTATGAAAGAGCATATGCGTAAGAAAAATAATTTCAATTATGCCGGGTTACACACAGAAGACAGGCGTGAAATGGAAGCAATTCCGTGTTTCGTCTGACGAGTGTGGTGCAGGACACCTAATTTTAGGCCACTTTCCCTTCCTATCCTTTTCTTATAAGGAAATGATGGGAAGGGGAAATGGATTTGGTGGGGGAGGGGACGCATAGGAAGAGGAATTATCCTTTTGCTGTGCGTGTCCTCCTTGGATTAAAGATAGGCAACGCATCTACATTTACAGGTGTCTATGTGCAGTGGTCGCTTCGCTATTTCGGCGAATCAGCGAGGCCGCTTGCTCAATTGCCACTTTATAATATCAAAAAAACAGAGATGTATTGAAGAATTGTACATACAAAATATATTTGAAATAACATACATTTTCATACATTCCTGTAATTTGTTTTATATTAAACGTTGTTTATAATCCATTTATATTAATATCAAGTATATTAATAAACTTATGTATTATGAATACAAACAAATATTTGTTTGAACATCGTGTAAACATCCGTTCAAAGCTACAAAGTAAATACGATCCCGCAAAATATATTGATAATTACGCTTCACGAATACAAATATGTATTAATAATAAAATATTACTTTCCATTTATAGAATCCTTAATAGAAATCCATCATAAATAACATGCTAACAAAATAATGAAATCCTGTCTGGGAGGTTACCTAAAGTACATACGCTACAAAGCGATTCGAAAGCGATCAAAAATGTATGAAACTGACAATAACGTTTGATATAACACGTGACAATCATGTCTTATCGAATGCCATTGTCAGCTTCATGTATTTTATCGATTCCATCATATAGCCAAACGAAAGATACTATGGCCACCTTGGTTGAGGTGGTAATGTCTTAATTTACAATAAAACCAGAGAGATTATAAACTAACAATGTGAATAGTAACATCACTTATATTAGGTATCAAGTTTAGGTTTATATTGGTTAACTCTGCCACCGCGTCTGTCTTAGTTAACCAATAAACAGTCAAAACAATACGCCTACAAGACACCAGTAATTCATCTAGACGTGATAACAAACACCGTTATGACAGCATATTAGTTACATACATAAGTTATGAAACCTGAAACATGATATTGTAACTAACATTATTAAATAATTGATTTAATTATTTAATAATATAAGTAAAGCCTAATAATTAATGAGAATCAATATTACCTTTGGAAATATCTTAGTAAAAGATTAACAATAAAGGTCATATACTTAACTTAAAGTATTATACTTAGTGTTAAATAGCAATATATATATTTAACAATATAAAAATGTTAGATAACATTTAAGGATAATAATAAACATAAAATATATAAAAAGTGAAAGTTTTATAGTTTAGGAACATTATTGTAATATAGAGAGACTTATAATAAATACAAGTAAATATTAAGGTGTTCGCGTATTGACGTAAGGTGTTCGCATAATGATTTTTAATTTCTTAAAATTAATTAAAAATGTGTTTTTGGGGTTTGGTTAGGTGTCTAAAGAAACGTTATAAACAAAATAATTAGTTAGGGAAAAGTCGATTTCTATGCACGAACGCCCTACCAGTTTTAGGAGCCATGTACCCCATGTCAGCCACCGAACCATTAGTAAGGTGTCGATGCGAGGCGACACCGGGCAAAAATCGAAATAGTCCAAAGGTCTCAAATGGTGTTATAAACATATTGTATGGTACGATATGATACAAAATGGACTATTATTGATATAAATTAATGAATTATGATTTTATAAACTGTGATAAGAGTCGTCATAGTTTAATACTATGCTTATACGACTCGACCTTTTATTTTGATCAGTCTCACTAAAATCTCACTTATATAATATAATAAATAATGCACAATCGAGTGTGAAGGTTCATCATAATATAAATTGAGGGTGTGAAGGTCTCAAAAATTAAATAAAAATACTAAAAGGTATATGCCTTGAGATACCAAAAGTATTAAAAATATATAATAAATGAATTTGATAAATTCATTTGAGAGGTGTTATAGCATAGATAATGGAAGGCATTGTAGAGTCGAACTCTATTAAGAGTGACTTATATCTTACATATAAAATTGGAAATAGTCTTACAGCTTGACTCTATATGAGAATAATAAAATTATAAACAATACTATTATAACGATAAAACGATACCAGCCGGGTATAGTGGTAATCTAATTACTCATTATATTCTGGTTCGGGAGGAGTATGTGCTAGCACTTCGGTGTTAATACATTCTCAGAACCATGTTTTAGGGTTACGGCTCTAGATAATGGGAATCTGATGTGTTAGAGGCTTGCTTCTATAAAATGTCGGATTACAACTTTCCGAAATTGATTTGGATTATTTTACCGAGTTTAGAGGTGGCGAAGCTCGATACCTAAATATGGATTATTATCGACCTAGCAGAAGTGTTAACACACTTTTGCCGCAATAATGCGTCCTTTACTGTGTATGAGTTTGTTCACAACTCAGACTTGTATAGAGATGCTTATTGTAAGACAATATGACGTCTCGTGACGGTTGTAAGAGATGGCTGCGGCACTCTTGGGTCTAAGCGACTGTGCTTATTACTAGTAATAATGCGTAGCGTGGTGAACCATAGAGATGCTGCGACACTCTTCGCTGGAGCTTGATGTTTGTTGTCTACCCGATGGTTATTCTTTAATGAGGCTATCACCGGGTCGGTCATTTCCATGTGGTGGATAATTGTGTACTTCGTAACTGTATGAACTCGTAATATGATCTGGGTTGATGGAGGACTTTGCTAAGATATTGTCGTCTGCTACGATATCTCGTGCGCGCTTTGGGTGTTAGCCCAACGGTTGTGCCTTGTGTTGTGGTATGACGCTTATCTTATTAGATTTGCCCAAGTCGGATCCCTCTATTCGGGATTGCAGACTGTCTGACCTCTTATGATTTTTAAATAGTAAATAATGGCCAGTAGAGTTGCCCCCATTTTGAATTATTAATGGCAAGTTGTTATTGGGTGATGCAAATCTGATCGATGACCACAGTTTACACAACGAGTTCCTGAAGTATTGAATACTTATTTGAATGTACTATAATTTTGGCTAAATCCGCTTTGTACATGGTTGGTGGAGCATTTGCATTTCCTCATGCGTGATGGTAGCTGGCGGGAGCTGAGCTCTCAAGGCTGCGGTAGCAATCGCACAACGTGGGACCCCATCCCTTGAGGAGAGTATGACACTCACAATGCGCTCTGCAGGCTGAAGCCTGTGCTGACTATGACAAGGTGGTAATGCCTTATTTTACACTTAACAGTGTACAACATACAATCATCGATTGCATTTGTGCTTACGCACTAACAACGAGCCCAGAGCTCTTTTTGCTGGTTCGCCAGTATTTTGTTGGATTCCAATGGCCAATTTTTGTCCCTTTCGGGGGGAGTGCAATTGTTGGTCGGCACTCACCGCACACGGCGGGGTGCCTTATTGGAGCCGTGTGCCTCCCCACATTTTTTTATAAAATGAGGGGAGCGATATATTCTTGTATTTTAGGGTTAATGATTGTAAACCCTTTACAAGAGCTTTTTCTTTTTATTTTGTTAATTATTTTAATTCATCTAACTTCATTTAGAAATTAAGTCTAATTATAAGTCTTCTAAGACATCGACATTCTTGATAATATTTATTCCTTCAAATTTATAACCTAAAAGAATCTGCTTACTACAAATATAACACAACGTAGAGAATATCCTAACTAGACGATCACAAATATAAATTACTGTTGGCCAAGTAATATAATTAACCTTTGGAAGGATCATGATTTTATAATTCTGGTTATTACACTAGTCGATGAGTGATAGTGTATAATTCAGAAGATGCATGTCTGAATGTAGAGATGCATGTAAGTTTGAACGATGGAGAGTTTGTGGAGAGAGAGAGAGAGGTGAGGTAGAGTGATTTGATTTTGAGATTGAGGGGGGAGATGGTTACAATATTCATAGCCATAAATTATAAGATATCTACTGAAGTGCGTAAACTAACTATGCTAAGACTTAAGACGAATTTCAGACGTTCATTATTATTATTAGGGGTTATTATCCGACCTCGAAAACAGAAATACAAAATGAGAGAATACAATTAAAAAAAAAGAAAGTTAAATAAAAGAGAATTAAATAAAAAACATGTAATTTTTAGGTGTCATCCAAAAACTAAAACATATTGTTACAACAATATTTTAGTGCAATGGTATTAGCCAATATAAGTTTTTTTTAAAGTAAAACATTCGAAGATGTTTTCGAGATTTTTATATCAGTCCTTGCAATTCTTTAGTGTCGTCAAACAATGCATCACAAAGAGCTTGTGTCCCTTTGACGCTCCTAGCAACTTCTGCAGTTGCTTTGGAGTTTCATATAATCTGATTTTCCTTAAGGCTTTCATTGTACGTGTTTATCAACATGAAAGATATGAATCAAATAAAAGTATTGATTTTTCAATGTTTAGTGCGCTTTTGAAATAAAGTATAGAAACTCAATGGGACATTATTTAGCCCGAACGGCAAATCTAATATCTGAATAATGTGAATTTTAATTTTGCATTACTTACGTATTTTGTTTTATGAAGTCATCACGTAACACATAATAACCAAAACTCAAAGCGTGGTTGACTAGTGTGGTAATAACTATCGTATTTGTTATATCGTTAAGTTTTTTTAATTATTCGAACTTAATCAACCGTGAAACCAAACTATTTGCTACTGACTGGAATTTTCTTCGATTACCTTGATTTGAAAGAAGAAGATCTCGACTCGGAATATTAAATTTTTTACTGCGACTTTGATATTATACTTACCGTAAAATACTGGATATTCTTCGAAAGAATCTAGACTATTGAAGCGAACCTAATTTTCTGGAAACCTTTATTCAGTTCAATTTACTTCTTCTTTAATCGTAAATCCTTTCCCTTCTTTAATCTTTGCCATGAGGAAATTTAAAAATAACAGAATCGTCATGTTCCATTTTTGAAATTCAAAATATTGTTCTGTGCTATATTTTTATTAAGATGGATTTGAGTGACCAATTTAATAATAACGGCCGGTCCTTGCGCTTACGAGTAGTTTTTACGGAAAACAATGTTATTTATTCATTAAAACCCCTATTCAGTTACCCTATTAACAATTACGCACCGGAAACCTGGCTGGTTGGCGAGGCGATATTAATCTACGCTTTTTAATTATACCAATGAGAGTCCCGCCCGGTGTTGTACTTCATATGAAAACGTCCAATCACATTAGAGACCGTTGACGTGAAGTGTCACTTTTTGAACTCGAAGTATATTAATCATTTCGTCGTTATGATTTTTAGAAACAGAATTCTATACGGTCGGACTGTTTTTTTATTTCGTTTCAACGTATATTCGAAATGCATTTACATTTTGACGTATCGTCGAAAATGCTACGATATAAATGATGATTGATCTGTCAAGTCTCTTACGGGACATTCGAAATTCAAAAATTAAAACCATTTTCATTTGTTTTACTTACTTTTAGTTTCAGTGCATAACCAAATTTGATTCAACGTTTCTATTGTCGAGTATAGTAGTAATACTTTTTATACCTTGTGCTCTTTCTCGCATTAGACTTTACTTAGAAATCACCTGTATAGTGTATAATTTACAGCTGCTCAAGCGGATAGCTTCTCACAAATTATGATTCAAAATAACACATTCCCTCGCCGCGGCCGACAACAGTGCGGGGATTTGAAATTAAACATAATTGCTTAATTCCGAACGCACGTTGTTTGCTCAGATCTCTACACGGGGCAAGGATAGAGATGCACATATAAACTTTAACGGTAGCGACAGAGATATATAACCACTCGGATGCGTTCGTAAGAACCTTCCAGGTATAGGGAATTATGTGTTAAAGGATTTGAGAGTGCAATCATTAGGAATCGTGGTTTAAAGTTATGATGGTAGATGGTTAGAAAAAATTGCCCTGTCACATAATTATTTTAAAACTAACGGTTCTTAGTTTAAGCCCATCGAAAATAATGGTAACTATCTTTACCTAGCTCAAAAATACAGATACGTATTCAATTGTTTTGTTGACTTTAAATTTGTAGAAATTAATAATGTGAAGTCACGCAAAATACGCGCTAGTCGTGGAGTTGCGGAAAATAGAGCTCATCATGGGTCGAACTACTAAGAGTAATAGTGTTCTCCTCCAGGTTAATGAGATTTACAAATTATTAACATATTTTTATTTCATTTCAGATGTTGCTGAGATAGTATTTACGGCATTATTCAGGTATGTAATTTACTTAGTACTTACTTATGAAATAAAATAATCGACCTATTTAAGAATCAACGCGAAAGATTATTTGTAAGGAGAATCAGCCGAGTGCCATCTTTATTCTTCATTTCTTTTCGCCATCTAACAAAACTTATTCATAATAATGTAGTACTGCCGGCATCATCATTTTATGGTCGTTTATTTTTCTGGTTAATATATTTAAGAGGGCAATAAATAAAAGAGTTCGGAAAGGATGGTACAACACGCTAACGATTGTTCTAAACAAGCTACATGATATACAATCAAAGTTACACCACGTATTATTCACAGTGTATTTCGGCAGCGAACTGAGGAACGGAAATTGCGAGCCTCGGGCCTCGGTCATTATATTCTTTTATATTAACTTTGTGAGCCTGTATTGTGTTGCGTCAAACGATCTTCATAATATTAAACATTTTAAAATGCCTTACATAATCTAGTGTAATTTAGATTTTGGGTTACGTTTTATTAACAATGTAACGCTCCAGTCCTTGGGAAATATTATGGCTCAACCATCACCACGTATATATCGTATCCAACAAGCGAACCGCATCACAAAATGACGTTTGGCACGATTGTCAACATGACGATGCCCGAATCACTCAGAGACAACACAGACTATAGCCAATACACCACAAACAATAAAGAAAAAATATCACTAAAGAATTTATTTCCGTGATTCTAAGTTGATAAATAAGACATGAAGATATAAATAATATTCCACATGATTATTATAAGAAATCGTGCTTCCAAATACAATCATGGTTCTAATATTAGATGTACAAAAACACTTCTATGAAAGATAAAGAGGTGCGCAAATAAGAAATCCGTATCTCACGTCTTAATGATCTTATTATTACTTACTATTATTAAGATAAATTGCAAATATAGACTAGTTTCTTATTTTGTTTCGAAATAAATCAAAATCTTGGATAAAATAAAGGATAAGTTAAAAATAAAACAGTAAATTGTTGAAGCAAAACACGAAGGAACGACTTTATTAACTGCCAGTCTGACATGTTAAAACAGATGTTCCACCTTCTCGCTTGACGGATGGGTCAGGAAAGGTCGGCCGCCATCTTGCAAGAGTCCCGCCAATCGGGGCTTCCCCGGGGTGCCTGTCAGCGGTGTAAGCGAAACAATTACAGGGTTCGTGACTTTGTAAACACCGATCTCAAATCACTGAAGACGCTCTTGGAATCTTACACCAATACTTTTAACTTCTTAACTAACTATTAGTCTTTGTGTAAACATTACAAATGAGAAACAATATCAGGCTACTAATTATTCTTTATTAGGAAGTACAGTTGCACAAACATAATCACATTATTCTTTAGTATTAAATTCCAACACAACTGCCCATTTTACCGTAGCATCTTCGCGTCTCTTTATTAAATATCCAATTTCAACTATTTTTACGAATTAAAAACAAATTGAAATCCAATAAGGCAATACGCCATATTTGTTTAAATATAGCTTCCTGAATCCCTTCTGTCACAGTTTTTGTAGTAAAATCACTTCAATACAGAAAGCATCAGCAATATGTCAGGAAACATTTGCAGCGTCACAAAAGGTATAAATTGCAGGATCCTATAATAAAAATGCACCTGTTGTCTGAGGTTCGTTTTAATGAAGACATTTCGGTTCCTACGCAGGTGTTCGCGTTTCTCCGATCCGAAATCGACAGCTCATTATGTTGTTTAATTCATTATGCGCTTTGTTTTCTTCATTCATTTTTTACATCTCCTTTTTATACTTCTTTATTGTCTCTTAGCAATTTATTGTAAAACAAAACGGCTATAAACTCAGTATCTGACCGCTATAACAGATGTATGCAATTAAGATGTGGAGTTTTTTTCCTATTTCAAAAGGTAAAAAGACGGATTTATCCCCTCGCTTTGAAATTTTGTGCAGCCATTTGAATAACGTTTTAATTTAGTCTAAACAATGGATTCAAATAACGATGTTGTTTTGTTTTGTCGTCGAATGAAAAGAAAATAAATCTTTTGGATATGAAACAAACTCAGCTACTTTTTTTCTGTCTGGTGACTTTTTTGAACAATGATGACATAAAAGTGCGTTCTAAATTTAAATTGGTTATCGTAAAAAGTAAACGAAAGTCTCACTGGCCTGTAATTATAAACTTTTTTTAACGAATGAGATCTGTTTTACAAATCAATTGAAGACTGAAACTCTCAATTTATTGTACCAATTAACTTGCATCTTTATGTTTTACAATTTAAAGTTTGAATTCGTTTAATTTATGAGTTTTTGATCTGTTGATGATTAGACTTTATCTATTTGATATAAAACTTTTTGAATGATCTCTGATTAGATGATTATCGGTTGCGTTGGAGTTTGGAGCTATTTATATGGTAATTGAAATGTTGATAATTTAAGGAATTGTCGGGACGTTTTTTGAAAGTTAGTTTTGGTAACTTGATCTTAATACTTGTGTGCTATGAACATATGAAACGATTACTGGTAAAAATATCAGTTACATAATTAAATCTTCGAAACAGATTATAACTTGATTTAACAAGAACTAATCACGTATCTCGGTTTTGATTGAAACTTAGTAGATATTTCTGGTTAGTAATAAATAATAGTCAATATCTGATATGTTTGACTTGACCAAAATCGAGTTTATAATCTATTCGGAGTAAAGTAAATTATAATTTGGTCAGGTATACTGACCACTGAGGCAAAAGATCGTCATCATAAGTTAAATGTTCCTTCAACGTCGTCCACTATTGAATGCGAGCGGAGATGAAAAAAAAGGACAAAAGAGACGGCAGATGCGCGCGATACTGCACAATTAATTTTATACGTTTTCAAAAATAACGTCTCTATCCAAAGGAAGCCATTTCTCCTCAGATTTTGACGCGTTATAAATTCTTGTGGCAATGTTTTGTTGCTTTTCGTAAGGAACATATGCCAAACAATAATTGTGTAGGTTCAATGCATGCATGTTCTTTTGGTCAATCAATTCTCAAAGAGATAGATAAAATATATGAAACACAACTTATTTGACAGGATTAATGCCACTTCAGTGACCTAAGCTTAGACTATTAATATATTAAGACCGCTGGCCAGCGTGTCACCGAAAGGGACAAAATACGTAGGACATGTATATTTCACTGCCACTTTTACATCCGAAAACACTACAACGCACCATGTTGATGTGAAGTGACATTTGCACTAATAGTTCACAATTTGTTTACAATAAGAATTGGTAACTTTTATAGTAAAAAAATGGTAATAAAACGCTGACAAAAAATGAAATTTTTAGCATAGTAAAGCTCTGCCATATAAAAAAAACAGCACGCGGGGTAAAACAGAAGATAGTTCATTTTATCTCGTTATTTTACAAGACATGGAAATATTTCCTTCTCTTTCTTGTGTGAATGAGACAAATATATCCAGCGGTCTATGTTTTCTCTGTCTACTGACCTAAGATTTGTTACTATACTTTGTTAAATTTTGTAGGAAATTTGCAATGAACCAGACATACGTATACTTACTCCACCACTTCCTTCCATTACTTCTCAACATTGCATTTATCCACAAGGGGTCGAAAAATGGTCGATTTCGCATCGAAAATATTAAACACACGTGACATGAAAACGCCATTAATATACAAATGGATTCAAGCCCAACTCTGGGGCGACAGATGGTCGAACGTTCCCCACATTTGTACTACTATACGTACATAAAGGACTACTTTTTTCAATATGCATTATAACAAATAAACCTACAGAATATTCGATATATTCTGAATGCAATATTTGATTGTTAAATTATTACTTGCTTCGTGTACAGTATTTGTTATTATTGGTTTACGTAACTCGATTGAGTTGTAACCGAATACGGTTATAACTCAATAAAGTTGTTATTGTTATGTAAATTATTAATTAATTCAGTGGTGTACGATTGTGTTGATATTCAATATTAAGAAATTAAACTTTGTTTTGTTTAAATTATTGAACGTTATCATTTGACTATTTGAATGCTTCTTCATCTTTACTTATTTCTGTTTTATTGGTATCTAATTATGAAGCTTAATATTCTATTATCTTTGTTATTTGTCGTATATCTCGTTCTAATACGATTTCGACAAATCAATGTTAAATAATTTACTCAACGTCGATATTAGGAGTATTCTTACTTTTAATATGTTAGTATCGTCCAAGTCATCGGTATTTAGTAATTAAAGAATATTTCCCTTTTCGTACTTAACACACTGTGTAACTAATAATCGAAATGATATACAAACTTTTTCTTAAACACAATTTATTTTGATATACAATAGATTATTATCAAAGGTTTTAATCTAAAAAGGACAAGTAATAAACATTTTAAAGACTAAAAATAAAATAAAGTCTTGTTTATTTGTATGTCAGTTAGCAAAACATCATAAACGGATGCGGTCTCCTTCATATCATGTGGCGCTAAGCTCCAATGTTGTTTTAGGTCCCCCGGCGCCAAACATATGCCGCTTAACATCTTCGAGCCTCTAAAACGTTTCAATAAAAGGTCGTTTACGATTGTTGTCGAAAAAGTTTTTGCTCTCCACGGAGGTCGTAAAGTTTGTTTACACCCAACACTTGTCATGATGACTGTAAGAAAATAGTCCGGCTACTGATGGTCTATTGTTTTTTTTTGCTAACTTAAGAGATTTTAATGTGCAGTTTTAGATGGACAATTAGCATTCTCGAACCGTAGATTAGATAAAAATGAAGCAACGGAATAGGCACAAAACACCTCAACCAAATTACACATACACATGGACGAATGCGACAAACATTCTTAACATTTTAAAGATAATAAACAAACTTAACCTTAATTGTACAATATAAAAATTCTCCAAAGTCACGTAGTCGTGTTTGACATTTGCTCTTTCATCTGCATGCTAATTAACAAACAAAGAATCATCATAAAAAGAACTTTAAAGTTGAAACGGCTCATTACGTATAATAAAACAACACACCTCTATTGACAGAGTCAAGAGAATGTTTGACGCAACGGGATTCTAGAAATAAAATAGACGGTATAGTAATAAAATAGTAGCACACTTTTTATAATTAGTCAATTTAGAAACCGTACTAATAAAATAATGCATAAAATATGGTGTTGTCCACGTTATTCTCAGTCAAAATCTTTATGTAGTTATTGCAATCGATTTTTATATGAACAGCAACAAGGAGAGTTGTTTTTAATTGCATCGGGAATTCTTGATACTCATTGTAGTCTTTTTACTAAAGAAATCATCGACGCGTTAATCCTCTACTAATTTCGAGTTTCATCAATCATTTCTCAAAGCGAAGTAATTTGTGTAACCATATGCCGCATCCTTAGAATCTTTACCTGCGGCGTTTAAAAAAAAACAACAACAAAAAAGGTGGCAATAATAATAACATACCAGCAAGTTAGTGTGATGTCTCAATTTATGAACTCGACTTTATACGCCGTAAAGATTTCCATAGAAGTGGAGTTTTTTCTAGATAACTTCATAGAAATATTTACAAGAATGCATATTATAATATTTATCAAAGCCTATCCCTTTAACATTGTCAACAAAGATATCGGTTTTATAAAACAAATTAAAGCTGTGGAGAAACAAAAAGAAATAGAATTGGATTATTTCACTGGTCATTAATTATTACGATCCAAATACTTGTTTTTTTTTCGTTGATTTTATCTTAGTACGCCTCATTGGCAACCAATCCTCCGTAACCCCAGCCCACATTCCTGCATATCGAATAGAGTTATATTTAACATAGTCTTATCTGATAAACCAGCCATGGTCTCAAACATCCTTTTGACGGCTCATTCTAACCCAAATTACTATACCCACGAAGTGTGAACAGCTAAATTCGAATTATGCATTTAATTCGAAAATTCTCCACGGCCAAGTTACCTCGATTTTATAATCAGTCTGAGATTTCTAAGAAATTATAGATTCTTATCTTACATTTTTTTCGCTCTGAGCTTCGGCAACGCTAACGAAGGACACTTTTGGTACCTGTTCTTTTTTAATGTCCAAAATGTCCTCGAAATCGGTGCGGTCGTCAGGATGTGTGAGGGAGATAGGCTTATCGATCGCTACTGACTGTCAACTGGTAACGTTGTCGGCACGTTTAAATTTACGATTTTGGTTCGCGTCATAAATACATCCCCGTGTTGCAGTGCATTTGTTGACGGTAATACTGAATCACCTTTATTGCTTTCGAGATACGATGAGACATTTCCAGTCTCGTTGATAATTTGGTATTTACTGTGAAATACGCAAGTTTACACTTAACAAAAACTTATTAAAATTTTCTCTCAACATTATCATGTTTAGCGACCGATATCGATTACATCTTCCTTACATAAATCATTATTTAGTTCTTTGAGCTCTTCATTTAATTAGTTTCTGCAATCTTCAAAAGATAACCAGTCTATTACAAAGAAGAATGTTCTAAAATTCTTTCCATATGCGGACAAGTTCCAAGAATCATCAGTGCCGTCACTAAAAGCTATGTCTAGATCCAATTTTTTAGACACAATTGGCTCAAATACATTAAATAATAGTTTCAAATTATTATTTTTTAGCATTTAAAACTTTGCTACTGTATTCATTGTGTATAATAATAACCTTCTATATAATTTCATTAAAAGCGTTAAGTAAAAACTTACAATATTTTTTATTACGCACAGCATATGTCATAGTTTACGCTCTTTTGTTAGCCGTATCTAAATTAAGATAATGGATTATGTCCGTCCAAATTTCTATTCGGTTATACCCGTTTCTACAACAGCTGTTGTGTTTTTTATACAAGTGGGCAGCGGCCGGCCATAGATTGGCGGCCCCATAAAAGTGAACAGGTAATATGATACATAATTTGTAATAACTGTATGAGTTATGAACGAAATTGTCTATGATTATATACATATTTTCATTCGAAGCAAGAAATCATATTATGCGTGATATAATATCAACTGGGGGGTTACCCAAAGTATATTCGCTACAAAGCGATTCTGTAGCGAACGGCAAAAATGTATGGAATGACGTTAGATTTCTCAAACATGACAAACGCATGACTTATCGAATGTCAATGTCAGTTTTATATATTCTGGTCGATTCCAGCGATATCGCCAATCGAAAAGTACTTTGAGTAGCCACATTGGAACGTTATTTTAGTTGATTTTGTCAAACTTACTTTTACGTTTGCTATGTTAGATTTGCTATGAATTTTTTGTCATTAAAAATAATTCAGCTAAGCTTATATTACCCAGTTTAAAATGTGCTTTCAGATGTATTTCATTTTACGTGCGTTACTGGGTATTTAAAAAATAAACTTTAGCGACAACTTAACCCCTGGGAGTCAAGAGTTCTTTATTGCTGGTTGTAAACGTTTTAGAGTCTAGTTTTATATCGTACTGGTTGTCTCCTACGTTTAACAACGCATTTTATACGACACTTTCTGTCGTCAGTCAGAAATTGCCCACAAATATTTCGACCACATGTCGCTTTTTAATGTAAGCTTTACAACGTTTATTAGCATATTTGGTGAAGTTTTGTTTATGCTTGTGACCGTTTTTTACATTTTCGGTTCTTGAATTGACGATTCTATCTACGTAGTGGTTTGCTTTTGTTGCAAGAGCGTACTCCTCTCTTAAAGGCCGGTAAAACATCTGCGGTTCCTCTGGCATTGCAGGTGTCCGTGGGCGTTGGATTATCTAACTTAGGCGATCCGCTGCTCGTTTGCCCCCTTCTACTATAAAAAAATCTTCTTGAATATGATTGTCATTTTTAATTTTGGATCCATCAGCCACCTATCTTCTTGCCTTGCAATTCTTCGTACTATAAGCTCGTTGTTTTTAGAAAATCTAAACGGCCTTGAATGTATTTTTACTCATAGAAGGAGAAATAAACCATGCCATTTAATTTCAGAATTCCAAAAACATGTGACTCAATGTTGGGACAAACGATAAATCGTACGTAAATGGATGAGGAGTTTCACAATAAATATCTGATCTAACATCGTCTTCCTGCCCACGCTCATAACTCACAGAGAGTTATTGGTATAAATTAAATAAACATTTCAAGTGAGACATTTACAACAAATGGTCAAGACGGTGCGAAAAGTTACAAGGAAAATTGTCATCTACTTAGACTGATGGAAGTCGAGCTTAAACTGATCTGATTTCTGAGGATAGTTGTTTGAGTAAAATAAGAACTCAATACAATCGAAAAATATATGTTTTAAAAAATTGCAATAACACTGGAAGTATCGTAACGTTTGATAATTCGTATGATACAGTAATAATTTGATGGTTCATTTTGAGTGGGTGTTAAATTTTTCGTTCGATATTCCTAAGCTCGAATCAACATGAAAGCAATAAAAAGTGAGATTTTATGATACATAATCACTAAAACCATTGATCGTCTTGGGTGGTCATGCAAGTTCCACGTTTCTGGTGCAATAAATAGTTTTGTTAAAACACGAGCCAGATGGTTAAATCGTTAACTATTGTTTTCTTATAATACCGATGTATACTCATTAAGATAATTATGGACACGTTTCGTAGTCTAATATGCTATTAAAAGGGGCTTTAAAGGTTAACATAGTTTATTGAATGTCAGATACAGATTTGGTATCTGCTTACTGCGACATTTACGAGTGAAAGGGTTAAAGTGAGTTGTTCACATGTCAAGACATAGGTTCGTATAATTTCTTCGTATCAGCGGTCGCGCACGTCGAGACTGGATTCCGAAGCTGCGTCGACGCAATATTTCATCTCGCAGACATCTGTCAAGTTGAACAAGATCAACTTTGTCGTTGGCTGCGGTATTAATTTCCCTTTAGTCCCGTTTATTGCTAGTGATTGGGTTATTTCCGAGGCAACTTTTCTCCACGTCCATTTCTAAAATAAGAAACGACGTTCCATCGACTTTTTTCTACTTTATTTATTTAAATGGAGTTTCTTTAACAAGTTTGTGAGACTTTTAATTTTCTTTTTAGTTATAAGTTTCCACTGACTTGCATACTTTGAGTACCGCTTTCAGCTGTTTCTACGATAATATTGAAACTACGTGCTTTGAAATTCTAGAAGTGAAACACGAATATAAGTGTTACGAGAAGTAACAAATTGAAACAAAATATAAACATTTTTTGACATAATTTTCGTTCGAACTTCCGCGTCATTTTTTTTAACAAAAAACATTTAACAGCTCAAAATTTCTACATCGAAAGAAGTCTGCGATGAAATAAATTCTACGTTAACTTTAAATATTTTTCATGTATTGTACTTGATCGTCATTTATTGTGCTCGATATGTGTATAAAGTATTGTATAAGGGGCGGGAGACTTGTTGAACCGTACTTTGTCCGTCGATTCCATTGGGAATTTTGATGAACGAAATGGTTCAACGAGATTCCCAAGAGGATTTGTCTATAGCCAGTCCTATTTTATTATATTGTTAAGCGACAGGACCACCGAATAGTAAGTGACAAGGCTTATTGTTATGCTACTAGCTGTCGCCACGTGGGATTTGTATAACTTTTGCCAGTATGTGCAATATCTAACGAGAACAATGTTTTGAGGCTTGCCTTCAAAATCTTACTAAACCATATTCTTTGATATGTTCCTGAATGTTCTTTATTATTAATCGTGTTACTTGCTAGTTTAATTACTTCACTTATCAAAAGTAATCCAACTATGTGTATCTGTGTAAAGAATGTAAACCATATCAATTTTTGAATGATGGAGAAGTCAACTAGATCGATAATCTAATAGAGTAGACGTGTCGCCGTGATTAATGCTACGTCAATACCGGATTAGAAGACAATTGTTGCTTCGATATGTATTCAAGTGTTATCAGCTACCATTCAGGAACGTGTTGATGCATTTGATCGGAAGCCGATGTTGACAGGCACAATTAATTCTTCAATTCATTTGTTTCACAATGCATTTGTTTTGACTTGTGAGAAATCTATATAGCTATATGGCAGCGTTGACTATTCTATTTTCAAATATTTATACTGTTTAACTATTATTATTTGGTAGAACAGAATATCTAGCTATATTCTAGATCATAAGCTTTTTAGTATGTCTACTAGTAAGACATAAAATTAAAGAATTTAAAAGATATGACTTTAGACTTATAAAGTAAGCATCGGATAATTCTATGTAATTAAGACGGAAAAACTTTTACAGATTAAAAAAAAAACGAAAAGAGATAAAGACAAGGTGAGAATACTCAATTAACCTTTTAAACGTTAGATTAGACATTAGATTCAACGCTTAAACTTTTCGTAACTTTCTAAAAGAAAGAAACAATTAAGTTCTATCTCAAAAAAAAAGTTCTTGCAAACTAAATACGACGAAAATCACTTAAACCCGTAAAGTCCGTCTGAGAAACAACTCCAAGTTTTTGTTAAGCGCAAAAAGAGCTCAAAAGAAAGGTGATTGAGCGTCATACGTTTTGATGTCAATGTTTTTATGTTGCCTTGTTATTGTTGACACAAAAACTCTTGTTGGCTGCCTGTTTATGGTTTTTGCCGCTTGACAAGTTACTCCAACGGGCTAACTTTAATATGTCCTGAATAAGTATCTCATTATTTGTCTGCCGTTCGCATTCTGAATAATTGTTAACGCTTTGTTTTAAGTTCAGCAAATTATTAACATACGCTGTGTTTCTTTTAGTGGACTTTATTTGTGTCAGCGTTTCCTTGAATTTAATGAGCTACGTTATTTAAATCGAGGCAAAACGTCTTATTGGATGCTGCAGTTATGAAGCGGTGCTTTTGTTTTTTTGCTGTCAATCTAGAAGAGACACTGATAGCTTGAAAGTAGAAAGATTTACGAGATTGATTGATTTAATTAAGTATTGAATCATCAATCAAAGACTTTATGAATATCATGTTTAGACTAATTAAAAGAATATGCTGTCTTACGGTGATGGAAAATATCGTGATGCAACCTGCACATATCGGCGAAGAAATTCAAAGATATGTGTGTAGTCACCCAAATTACGCGCTAGTCGTGGAGTTGATCATAAGACATAAGATCATAAGACCAACTACTAACTACTAAGAGTATGGTTAACTTTAAGTAGACAAAATTAATAATTAAATCAAGTACCATTTCATAATTTTGTGAGTGTTTAAAGAGTTCTTAGTTTATATTTCTGGTATTGTTCATTAAAAAATTACACAGCAATAAAAAGCAAGCAATGAAATTCTAATTAAGTGACAAAAGCGTCTTATTATATTAACTTTTAATAATCTTAACATAAAACGTTGAAATGTGGGGTATGGTAGAACGAAATGAACTGTCAACCGCGACGTCTCAAAATCCAATTACTCTGCAGCTAACAAACGCAAGGATTTAAATTAACCTTCATCATGTTATACAAGGATACCTCTATTTCTATTTACGAATACTATTCTAAGATTTACATTAATTTCAGTTGTTAGATTTAAATGTATCTCTACTTTTATAATTATTTCGGTTGTTAATTTTTACTAATAATACTATTACTATTTTTTATCTTTTTATATTATCTTTAAGTTCCCATCATTTTTCAATACTAATAGTCTCTATTATTTGTAAAAATTCAAGCAAATCCTAGTGGACTCTAACAAATTATTTATATTAACGCATTATAAGGAAAGCTGAACGCACCACGACAGTATTTTAGTTGGGTATCAAGTAATTTAGCAACTAAACGTGTACAGCAACATTTTAGTACATTAGATTAGTAAATCTCTTGTTTGGATA
This sequence comes from Papilio dardanus tibullus, assembly GCA_013186455.1. Classification (NCBI taxonomy): domain Eukaryota; kingdom Metazoa; phylum Arthropoda; class Insecta; order Lepidoptera; family Papilionidae; genus Papilio; species Papilio dardanus. The sequence goes on along the minus strand of QDHC01001548.1, from coordinate 382,907 downwards.
TTTGCCTCTTGCTACTCTACTAAAATACAATCCTGGTGCAAACTAAGCTTTCGTGATGTAAATAAAATAGATGTAAGTATCTCCAAAATAGAGTTATTGCTATACAAGATTTTGTTAAAATTCGATTTCTTTAAATTCCATCGAAAAAATTCGACTAAACTCAATTACTTAGATCAATATTTGAATCCGGACGAAGCTAACGAACTAATCAATCAATCAGTGCAAAGCTCCGACGATGGAATCGAATTGTGCGAAGACGAACGCACAGTGACAAATGTCAGGGTAATTGTCGGCTTTGGTTGAGAGCAAAGATTTCGGAAGATATTTTTTTATACCCAAAAGCAAAGGGAATCGTTTAAATAATCCAGTATACGATTGATGAGCTACTGACAAACGAGAAACGAATGTCTTTGTAGCAACGTTGATTGGTACAGAGTAGCTTGATCAGATAATTTGAAATGTATTTTTATTCTTATTTTTTGTACATGGCATAATAATTATAGAATGTGTTCAAACAACTTTACACTAGTAGAACGGACCTTTTTAATTCGCGTTAAGAATTTAACTAACTAATTTGTTACGTTTACATAATCGCTTGTTGTGTCGAAATTATGGTTTGGTGTGATAAAAATCTTCAAACTAAAATTTTAATAATAATGTAATTCAATCATCACAGTTGCATAGACCATTCATAGATCACCTATAAAACAAACACGTCATGTGTAATCATAGCTATATAATACTTACAGAATGTGTAAGAAAACCTCTCTGTTAGTAGATAGTCTGCGGCAGCTGGAACCGCAATCCTTATTCAAGCTTCGCGGAGGTCTTAGCTTTACTCAATTCGCACCGAGCGCCGTATCACGAAGAAAAACACGGGGATTTACGACTACTGGGACGAGAAAAAGTTTCCTTTAAGCGCTTTAGCAATTCCTAACGGACTCTGATGCTATTTATTTAATTCCTTACGGTTCAACGATAAACTTTATTGGGAATCGATATTTTTTATTAAAGGTAGTCGCTAATTAAATCATGAAGCCCCTATAAATACAAAATTGAAAACTTTATAGGTAGTTTATAATTGTTTTTGTATCTTGCTTAGATAAACAGAGTAATTTTTGAATACAAATAAGTCTCTATGGACATGAATATTTTTGGATTATCAGCTAAAATAAATGAATGACTTTTTAAAGACTAATCAGACTCCCTGAAGCATAAAAATAACGTTACACGTATCCATATTAATAAGAACAGATGAAGTCGATATAAGCCCGTTAAAATCAGTAACACAGACTCGAACAGATACGGCCGAAATTCGTGCACAATATTCAAGTATTTGTAAAGTGTGTAAATTATACTGAAGCCGAATAAATCTGGCTTATGGCTCGTGTTTGTTTATCCATTATTCCCATTAAAGTCGCTATAAACACAAACCGCTTCGTAATTTTAAGCGGCGTACAATCCAACAGATTTGCTGGCGTAAATTGCATTCGTATGTTGTGTGCAAAAAAAAATATCACAACGAATAGATCGTAAATTTCGAACGAGTATTACTTTTTTTGGAGAGGTCAAATTTACGATTATCGCAATGAAAGTCGATGCGCGTCGAAGCTGTATTTTTGTAAAGATCGAAGACATGTAGTTTATGAAGTATAGAATAACCAAACTAAAGCAATAAATTATGATTTTTCATTCAGAACAAATTACCAAACGTCAAGTTTTATTATCAGACGAACCGACAGAGCACTAATTACCATTCGCTCCACCTGGATGGCAGGAGGTCCTCAACAGTGAGATTCTCTGTGAATTTCCTGCCACGCACAGCCGCGCTGTGGGACGGTCTGTCCTCGGTGATATTTCCAAACCAATACGACCTACAATCCTTCAAGAAGCGAGCCTATCTTGAAAGGACGGCAACGTATTTGCAGTTCCTCTAGGCTCCATCCATGGGCGTCGTTGACTAACTCATTGTTCCAAACGGTCGTTTGCCCCATTCTCTTATAAAAAATATCACCAATAAATCATAGAGTATTGTTAAATTGTTATACCTACGTTTTTTTATACTTCTATGCCTTATGAAGCGTGAACACAGACAAACATTGTCACAGTATTTACTTTTGATCAGTACCGCAATCACGATCGACTCTGGTCCGCCGCGTTTGCCGTGGTCGTACGTGCGTACAGAATTTATCTCATTTTTCGGATTTCTCAACCAAAACCTGAACAGAATATTGTTATCTCTATTATTATCAACTAGAATGAGAGAGATGATGGTATGTTTTACGGGTGATTAAATAATGAAAACCCAAAGGCGATGTGGATTAATTTATAAGAAAACCGTTTCGTCGACCGACACTTTTTGCTACATTTGAATGAAACTTTTGTAAAGTATGTTTTATGAATCAAAGTAAGTTTTTTTATTTGCAAATATTAATCGACTTTTTATGAATGACTAACAGGGTATTAACCTATGGATAATATTCATGCAAGACAAAATTGCGACTGGCAAGAAGTAAATCAGCAAAAAGTTTCCAGTGCCAAAATATTGAAGAGCCTATTACGAATAATTGCGAGAACATTTTCGTAACGTAACTTTAAACCTAGGGGCCAGGGGTAACTTTCTCACAAATATACGTAATAGACCGATGCTTGGGCCTCTGTTCAAGCATATTAATGGCCAAAACCTGAAACATCATTTCAAAATGTAACAGCATTTTATATGACAAGATCACGCTTTTGCAAACAAATTTTGACGCCGAATCAATTGAAGCGACGCTTGCAATGAAATTCGATTTCGAATTAGGCCGTAATTTCGTAACTTTGTTATAAAATAGAGATGACATATACTTCAACAGTAGAAACCTAAACATGTTTGTATAGACTTCGTCTCAAACGAACGTCGCTTGAGACACGTTTAATTGTTGAGTTGAAATTCTGAGGATGTTTCAACATGTGACGTCACTTGAAACTAATTAAAATAGGTGTGCTTAGTTACATTAAGTATAAGTACTTCACTTTGACAAACACAAACGAAAATGTATGAGCGTTATTTACTCTGAAGGAGTTAATTTTGCTAAGTAGCATTAAGGTCGTATATCAAAATCTATTTCGGTATATTTAATGTCTCAACTTTACCCTTAACTTTATTTATTGTTAATTGTTGTTGGCGTATTTGTCCGCGTAAAATTAAAAAAATATAGCAAATGTTACTTGGGGATAATGTAGCTTTCTAATGGTGAATGAATTTTTAAAATCGACCCACTAGTTTTTGAGTTATTTCAATACACACAAAAATACAAAGTTGTCCTTATAATAGTATAGACTAGCTGTTGCTTGCGACTTCGTCCGAGCGAATTATAAATATAGCCTAATTACTGTTGCTTAGTGGTAACGTAGCTTATTAATAGTGAAAGAATTTTTCAAATCGGCCAAGCAGTTTTTGAGTTAAAAAAAATCCTCTCATTAGGTATGGGTAAAAATACATGTGTTTCTCGCCTAGACACAAATGACTCGACGGCGTTTAAAGTTACTTTTGTCAGTCAATTCTCTTGTTTTATTTAGTGACATTATTCTCCTGACTGTCGTGTCGAAAATAAATCACCTACGCAAAACTTGTTTTGCTCACGCGTGGGTAAGAGACAACTACCAACTTAATTAAGGTAAGTGCTGCGAATGGCAATTATAGCAAAAAGGATTCTTCAGTCGCTACTCGTATTTGTAATAGCTGTTCTTCGCGATGTCGTTCCCGCGGAATTAAAAAATATCGCCTATGTTACTCGGGGATAATGTAACTTTGTAACGGTGAAAGAATTTTTGCAATCGGCCTAATAATTTTTGAGTTATTTCACCACATACAAAAATATTTTTCCTCATTATAATATTAAGTTTTAATTTCGATTGCATTGCATGACCAGGCGCCCATTTGTTAAGAATTAAGATATATTGTTTCATAGTCTTTCGTGCTATTGGCAAAATTTTGTATCATATTTGCGTTGAGCCCCATTTCGGTCGTAAAGTACTCAAACGAGACACACATTTCAATGACATTACGAAAGTGTTTTCGAAAACATTCGTGATAGGCCCTCAGAAACAAGGTAAAAATAGGTTGGATACAACATAATATTTTTTGGTGATGTAAGTTAAGACAATTTGATTAAAAATGTATTCTTTTGGTAACTAATTAATTAACCATTTGAGTGAATTAATAATGAAAGGATATTTATTTAACTCGTTAAACTAATTAATATTGATAGTAAACCCTTTGAGCGCGTTGTTAACGATCAATACATTAGCGTACCTCAAGAACTATTAGTTAGGAGTCAACGTTGTTTGTTAAATTAGGTATTCCGACCTTGTTAGGGTTCACAGAAACATTCTGAATATAAAATAGGATACATTTTTACAGAGATAACTAACGTACGAGTATAAGCAGAACACACAATCTTATGAAGCATATTTTGCAACCTGCACATATCGGCGAATAAATTCAAAGATATGTGTGAGGACAACCAATCCGCACTGGGCCAGCATGGTTGACTATGGCCTAGTCACATCCCTTAGGGTAGGCTCCCAGCCCCTCGGTGAAGACGTATAGTGAGCTGGTGATGATGATGATGATGATGATGCTTTTTCGCATCATTGCCTAATTTATAAAACAATTATTGTCAGTCGTTCATCCATTTATCAGCTCTTAATTTAAAGTTACACAAAATTGGCTTAAATAAAGTTGAATTTAAATTATTTTATTTAGTCTGTGTTTAAAAACGAACCGAATTTATTAAATCATTCATGCGTTCATTTGCGTCCATCACTTCCGTCTCGCCGGCATTTCGTTCGGTCAATTCTGGCAACCCTGCTTGTAACCGATTAAAGCACCCCATTATTCAAGTCTAGCAATTTAACAGTGTTCATGTGATCGATACCAATTACGGGGATTAAACGTTGGAACCAATTTACTTTCAGAAATGTATAAATGGGACAATAAATTAAGTGTGTAACTAAAATACAGCCCTGGGCCCGAGTTTCATACGGACAGGAATTGGCAACATCTGCTCTATCCTTTTTACTTTTACACCGTTCTGTATTTGTTCTTTTTATTGCATGTTATAGTTCGATGTCAAATATATTTCTCCACTCGTTTGTTGAGTTAGACCCCACTTTTATATAAAATAGTATGATCAAAATAGTTTTGATACTAAAATATGGTACATTATCTGAGACGAAGATTCAATTTGCGAACATTTTGTTTTATTAGGTCTCCATCTACTACCACGATATGTCACTGAACGATTGCGAATCAAGTCAAATCATAAAGTTGCAAAAAAATATTACAAATAAATAGACTTTAGTTTACAATTTGTTTTGATTTTAATAGACCAGTGAGAAGATCAAAAAAGGTTGTTGACATATTATACTGTTGACTAGAACGTATTTCTTTCAGCGGATTGTTTGATAGTAACAATGATTAATGAGAGACTGAAAACCAAAGGAATAAAAAGGATAGTGAGTGATACAGTAGAGATGGTTTGGTGACGGATAAAAATTAAGACTGATCGAAGTAAAAATAGTTCAAAAGTAGAGTTTGTGCTACAAAAGTTGTATTAGACATTAGATAACGATAAAGTGAAAATAATCTGTAAAAATGTTTGAGAAAAAAGCAACACTTGCTAAGCTAGCAATTTTGAGATTTATTTAAAAAAACATTTTGAAATATAAATTCTATTAAAAGAAACCACAAATACACACGAAAAAGTGTATAGAGCAAACCTTTATAGCTTAATACCATTTAAAAATAACAGTATAAATAAAATTACATTTAAAAAGACAAGTTACAGCGTAACTATACCCTTATTAGAGTAATTACATTTCAACTTAAATAAAATAACTCCCAGAGTCCGCCCGAGGTGGCCTCTTGCATAAACCGACTTCTCTCCAACTATTTTCATTCATGTTTATGTCTAGCTCCCCGTGCGACGCGTTCACTTTTATTGACAACATAAATAGTGGCTCCAAGTGTCGGCCCATAGGGCATAAAACGTGAAGAATTGGCCTTACATATTTTAGTAACTTCGTCCACCTAGAATAACGTCATGTCTATTTTCTTTCATTACTAAAGCAATTGCATTTCCTACTTACATGTCTTCAAATTCAGAAGTTACCTCGCTTCTTAACAAATATTACACCGACTTATCGAGGAATTTATGACGGATGAATGGAATAGATGACAGAGAGTCAAGGTCCGTGATTGTTTAAGTTGTACCTGTATTATGGATCCTAATAGAACTTCATATTATTCCAGAAAGAATAGGTAAAAAATACATATCCGTTTTGGACTTAAACGTTTCGCTAAATGCTAATACAAAAAGTTAAAAAAAAACAATTAGCGACAAACACGGAAAATGTCACACGCAAAACTCATTAAACAGAATCAAATTATGCAAAACAAAGATCCAGCGAGCAACATGTTCGGCGTTCCAATTTCAAAGCCAACGACATACACTCACACACACAAACCCATACACCCGAAATACAGAATCAGTATTCAAATCGCCCCACGTACCGGCAATTATAGCAACTGTGTACAGAAACTAGAGATGGGAGTTTGTACTTTTAAACCGATTTATCGCGAAAGCGTTCATTTGCCTCAATGATCATGTCTTTCCAAAAAGTCAAATTGACATAACTCGATGTTCCATAAAATATTCAACTGGATATTTATACTAACATTGTATATCAAATAATATACTGAGATAGCGGAGGATAGATCAACGTGGAGGACAAAAACCTGGTGCGCCGATTCTACATGAGCTGGATGAGGTAGTGGAGATGTTGATGATATGTCAAATAATCTAATTATATTAAATCGGTATTTATCAATATTAATTCGTGACCAGCAACCATATCAAACTCGTATTCCCATAGACATTTTCAACCTTATTAAAATAGGTACCCTCTAATAGCTTCTAGGGTCTGCGTACGTACGGGATTCCTTGTAAATTGGCATCGTTTGAGATCTTAATTAAGCCTCTTCAGTTTTTAGACCGGCATCGGTGGCTCGCCACGTTCAAACCTGACATCCTTTAGACTTCTGGCTTAACTATCTTAATGAGTTTCCAGTTAAATTTAATGATTAGCTTTTGCTTGAGACTCTTATAATAAAAGTTATTTATTTTTATATTTGCGTAAGCATGCAATAGTTTCACCATCAGCAATCGAAGTTGGACTAAAATTTGGTCGAAAGGAATTCGAAGATCAGGCATACGACGATGGAATTCTATTATAATTTTAATGCAACGAATTACTAAGGAATCAAACTTGGTCACAACTCGCAAGTCTACAAAGTAACAACGTAGAAAAATGTAATAAACAAATCAATAGAATTTCTGTCGCATCTGATTTAAAACTATCGACATTACTTCGTCTCGTGTGGCGCCGAGCTACGGAATATGTAAATTGAAAATACTTCAAATACTTCAATTTTATTTATAAAGTATCGAGACTTTAAATCAAAATGGTAACTATCTGTATTGACATATTGATCAAAAGATTAAAGTTACTGATCAAATAATGACTGAGAAAGTTATTGTTCCATACATGTGATGAGAAAGTGTTACACCGTAGGTTTTATAGAGTCCTAATTAAAACGGGATTCATGAACCAGTATTTCTTTATATTAAAGAGAGTCCAAATAATATATTGTGATCGTAATTGTCCCGAATTTAGACGCAATGTCCCGTCGCCTATAAACTGGAAGTATACCAAATACATTGGCGAGAGCTCATCTCGCCTCTCAGACAAAACGTTGAAGTCAATATGCGAGCATCCGGCACAGTTGCCAACTCTTGTCGCCCTCCCTTTCCCGAAAGGGGACAAGTTAGGCAAGAGGCGTGCCATTGGTAACGAATACGAAGTCTTGGCTCGCCTCTTGGCAAACGCTTGGCAACTCAAAGCGTAGTAACGTATCCGTTTTTATTTTGTTAGCTGGAGCGTAGTAAGTTGGGATCAACCTATATTCGCTAGATGAATGAGTATGAAATTAGGTTATGAGATTGTTTTGCTTCTTGCGTCGCGTAGAAAGTCGTTTATGAAGGCAATTGCTCGTATTCTTATTGTGGTTTTTATTGCTTTGGCTACGCTCTGTCTGGAGAACTTCGCTCTACTGCTTAAATTTATTAAGAATGCTTTAAATACTGTTTAAAACACATTCTGGTTTAGTTTCTTCTTCAATTAGTATTTTTCTTAGTAATACGGGTGCGGTGTTAGGAACACATTCAAAAGCTATGTTTAATATTTTAAACTGACAGTCAACATCATATTAAGAGTTAAACAAATACATTTTAAAGTTATGTACAAAGCCACTAGCTACCCGATCTTTGTGTCCACTAAATCAAGATCCACACAAGAAGCCGTCGAACGTTTTAGCTTTAAGAGGATGAAACATGTTTAGTTGTTTGTTTTGGTGTTAGCCACGGCAAAGGTCTAATGGCTCGGGCGGGCTCCGGTAGCAAACTTGGACCTTTCCTTTATCTTTTATGCTAACTATGATCAATAACGCACGGGTGAAAGCTTAAAGAGCCCGCTTTAAGTTTCTTAACATTTGTTTTTGTTCGTGTATCGACCACCGAGGAGACTGAATATTTTTACGATGACGTTTTCGATAACAATGTTGTAAGGGAATTGTAAGAAATAATACATATTCGATTCCTTTTTACTTAAAAGGAATCGATGTATTGTTTCTTTTATACTTGTTGTTGATTGAATTTTAAATTACGTATTGTCCAAAATACTGTTTCCTTTTACCTGTAGTTTGCTGTAAATGTTAAGTATAAAAATAAGAAATTCAGAGATTCAGAAATCATTTAATATACTAAATCAATGTTTAGTCGAAGTCAAATATTCACACGTGCTTATTAAACATTCACATTTTTAAATAACTTATTATGACTACCCGCAATCATGTTTACATTCGAGCAACGTCTAACACTACATCAAAACGTCACGGAATGAGGTCGAGAACTAACTTTGACTCATCGATTACGTTCTATGTCGATTTTATAAAAAAACAATGATGAATCATCGATTAACAAATCTATATTTCAATTTAAAAAGAAAACAAAAGACGAAAGTGCTAGTACATATTTATGTTATGCATAAATTGGAGACAAGCCATTAAAGCTAAAAAAAGGCAAATATCAAATAGGTAACTCAACTGATGAACAGTAGTCGATAAACGAGTATTAAAAACAATACAAAAGCTAGATTTAAAGTAGGCTAACAAAAATATTAAAGATACTAATTAAATTATACAGAGTAACCCAAACCTCGCATAAGCAAAGATTAAGATTTCAAACAAGACCGTTATCGACGAAGCTCGCAATAATTCACGTGAGAAAACCAACAGAATGGGTTCGTTAAGAGGCTGGAGAGCCTCTCGTCGTTATTGTGCCGATGTCAGGTCCACCATGACAGCACTGAAGTGGCCACCGAAGCGCCAAAATGTTAATGAGACATCTTAGGAACATCGATGGCCATTGATCCACTGTTTGACACGCAACACGCATAAATTAATGAACCCACAATGATGTATAGTTTATACTTCGAAAATATTAAAGAAAAATAAGTAACGATATACAGATTAACCATGTTTTATCTAAACTAAAAGTAGATAATTTGGACAAGTACCTAAAATTTTTAATCAAATTGGAGTCCAAGATTTGTAGCATTTCAGTTGTACTCGTTTGAAGCTATTTTACTTATTATTTTTTTATAAGAGTAGGTGGCAAACGGGCGGCTGGATCACCGAGGTGATCTTCGACACCCATAGACATTTGCAACACTCGAGGAACCGCAAGTTTTTACCTATTAAAATTAAGTCTTCAAGTTTGAGACCTAAAATCATAGATGATAATATAGTTTATGTTAGGTACACTGGTTTTACAATTTTTGTTAGATAGTACAATACTTAGGGTCTTTCAAAGTTAAATGTATCCTCCCTATTTCACCTTACTCTAGTTCACCTATCAACCAATGTAATTATCAGCATTTCATACATCTCGTTGAGATCTTTTACAAGAAAGTACTGACATTAAAGCCAGAGGTGCTGTCAGACGCCTGTTGACCCCGCGACCTCGCAATCTCACGCACATACTCAAGTCTTACGCCTTTATAATAGCGAGCACGATGCCGCATCGCAGTAACATTTTGCTGTACTTTGAAATACGATAAATAAAATGGAAATGTACCGCATCTATATATACAAATTACTACAACTTCAAATACAACAAATAAGGAAAAAATGGAAGGAAGAGAAACGTAATTGAAAAATGATAGATAGTTTTAGAAGACGAAAGCATTGCCGGTTCTAAATAGAGTGGATAAAGAACAGAACGATCCATAAAAAATAATTAGAAGTTTTATTTTATTGTAGTAACTAAATGTTTATCTTAAATGAAAGAATGTAACAATGATATCATCAGCAAGAAAATAACAAGCATTTAATACTTGTTTGTAAAACTATGATCCGTTCTAAAAACCAGTTCTATACGCAATCATGATAGAAAGAAAACGTGACGGTCGCCCGTTGCTTAAAAACCATCCGTCCAATTCGAATTGATAAAAAATAAATTAAAATAAGCATTGGACGAGGCGCAGATGATATCGACACCGGCGCATTGTGCCACGGACGTGGTAGCCTCTAATTGCGGTCCCTTTGTTATTCAAAATGAGGTGTTAGCTCTTCTATTAAATAATAAGTAGTTTAATTCTCCTACGAGATCGATACATTTAAGTTTAGATAAGAAAGCGGTTAGTCGACGATGTCTTTTTAAATGTGATCGGTTTTGATACACTCCGGGTACTACCATATAGATGCGTTTATAAGTTTATAGACGTTTGTCAATCACAAGATTTTGTTTAATGTATTTTGTAAGATACAAATCACATAAAGGTACCAAATAAAAAATAACGTACTACTCCTTACTTAATGAATTTTCTTTTTGTTACAGATAGTAGAATATTGCGTATGGACGAAAGAAACAACGATAGTCCAAGAGAGGCGTCATCGCACGCTATTTGGACGGCAAAGAATGTGTGGAATGAAAGCATCACTACTATCAAGAGAGATTTCTTGGAATCTAAATTGACTGATACAATCAAATATTTTTTCAACAAGAAAGACCAAAATGTTCCGAACGTCAATAAAGAAGTCAATAACGAGATTCCTACTCCAGAAGAGAGTGATATTAAAAGCAATCGTTTTATAGCAAACGAAGTAACAAATAAAGAAGATGATTTAAGAAATGATGAAGACGAAGAAATCAGAAAGAACGTGTGGAGCGATGTTGATGATGAACTATACATAGCCAATATAATTAAACTAAGAACTTCAAATGAAAACAGACGTGCAAAACGTGATAATAGTGCTCACATAAGTGTTAGTGATATCGATGATAAGGTTGTGAATAGTGTTAAGATAGATTACGAGATGTGGGAGTTAGAATCGACGGATCTAACTGAGTGTGACTGTCTGGGGCCGCCTCCGGAGTTCCTGCTGCCTCCGCCACCACGACCGCCGTTCCTGCAAGCAGAATACTACTGTGGGGATGACCCTATTCCTGATCTGGAGACATGCGACACAGAACCAGTGAGTACATAGATTTTTTAAGTAAATAGTTTGCTATATTGTGTAGAAATTATGATGCAACTAAAACAAATCATAAGTGGCAAAAAAAATAAAGAATTGCGTAATATTAGAAACACTATAGCTCAGGGGTTAAGCCATTGACTTGTAAATTGCAGGTCCCTAGTACGAATCCCGCCAAGTACCAATGTGTTGTTCCATTTTCGAATTTCATATGTAAATATTTACCCGACGCTCTTACGGTGAAGGATCGTGATGCAACCTGCACATATTGGCGAAGAAATTCAAAGATATGTGTGAAGTCAACCAAGCCGCACTTGGCCAGCGTGGTTGACTACTGCCTAGTCACCCCTCAGGATAGGCTCCGAGCCCCTCGGTGGGGTCGTATAGTGAGCTGGTGATGATGATGAGAAACACTATAAAAATAATAAGATCCCTAGTGGATTACAAATGTGTAAATATCCAAAAATAAATACAGATGTTAATAATGTTTTGAGTTGCGGGAGGAAGGCGACCGACTTAGTTAATTGGCATATTAGTTAAGTCAATAACAGAAACGGAAAGTTAACTATACTTATGTTTCTTATTTATTAGTTTGTTAGCTATAAAATATAGCTGGTAAGTAACAAGCACTCTTATTATGACATTATACTACACCTATATTCTTCTTTTTGGTCTGACCATTTTTATGACATTAGAATTGTATCGAATACTAGATGTTGCCCGCGACTTCATTCACGAGGAATTAAATAATATAGCCTATCTTACTCCGGGATAATGTAGCTATCTAATGGTGAAAGAATTTTTAAAATCGGCCCAGTAGTTCTTGAGTTATTTCAATACAAACAACAATACAAAGTTTCTCTCTTTATAATATTAGTATAGATAAGTACAGAGTATATCGTTATTACTGTTTTTAATCTTTGGATTTTTGCATATAAAAATTATGTCGAATATTTAAAACGGTTACGTTTTATGAATTATTTTATGCATTTCCCCCAATGTTATAAAATGATTCATTAACGTTTTTAAATCCAAAGATTGTAAGTTCCGATAACATAATATTTTTAACATCGGCTATAGATAAAATACTTTGTAAGGAATGTGGGGTGCTTTAATCTTTTTTAATACTCAGGTAAGCGGAACGAACGATTCCGAACACAAACAATTTCCTTTGTTTTCATTAAACATTTAAACCCCTACTACGAAATCGAAATTCTTATCTTTCGAAAGCGTTTCACGTTTTGTTCTAAAAATGGGTAATGAATAAACAACTGCGTAGGTCTCTTATCTTTGTAAATATTTGATATGCGGGTCCCTTAATGAAGCCGTGGTAACGACAATGCGTATCTCATCATCTCGAAGTTTTTACGAGTTTATAGAGTTTTGGGGGGTTACCCACATGTGCTACAAACGATTCGATAGCGAACATCGAAAATGTATGGAACTTACACTGACGTTCGATGTCTCACACTTGACAAGCAAGACTTATCGAATGTCTTGCCCTTCCTATCCTTTTTTTATAAGGGAATGATCGGAAGGGGAAGGGGATTTGGCGGTGAGGAGACGCGTAGGGCGAAGAATCATCCTTTTACTGCGCGTCCTCTGTAGAGTAAAGGTAGCCAACGTATCTGCAATTGCAGATGTCTAAGGGCAGCGCTCGCTTCGCTATATCAGCGAATTAAGGTAGCAGCTTGCTGGTTTGCTACTTTTTAATATTAAAATAATACATTTTTGTAGATTCCATCAGCGATATCGCCAATCAAATGATTGTGGGTAAGCCCCCTGTTCTGACATGCTTCTATGAAATGATGGGGCTGTAGAAATAACGGTCCGTAGCGAGATTTTAGTATGTATGTGTAATATAAACATGCGTACTGTCTAGTCTTTGTAAACAGTTGTTGCCCACGAAATGCTGGAATTTTGTAATGCTCATATTAACTTTTTTAAGTTTACCGTGCATTTAAGATTACTCGTAAAATACACAGTAATTTGACTTTATATGTCACGATTCATTATAGTCTTTAATAAACATGAGACATACAGGAGAAACGAATTTTATATCTGTTTAATTAGTGTGGGTTTTGTCTAAAAATCAGTACAAAAATATTCTCTACGGTAAATAAACGATAATAGGTATCAGAAATTCCTATTCCATTGTTATATTAAACATGCTTTTGCCCTCGACTATGTCCGCGCAGAATTAAAAAACTTGAAGGTGATGTTTTCGTCCAGACTTTTATTATATTCCAAATTCCATCGAAATCTGTGAAGCCGTTCTGGAGATATCTCCAAACATTGATCCATCCAAACTTTAGCTTTTATAATATTACCATAATAAACTCTTGTCATGAGGAAATAATATATTTTACAATTCTTTAATTTCTATAAAATAATCTTTAAAAAAACCCTCAACGCCAATTAATACTTCCAAGAACTAGAACCAATGACAAAATATCTCAATTTAGTTATACCACACGTAAGCGTTATTTATCGATTAACTTACCGTAAAACATTCTGCGGTCGACTTGATTAAGACATTTCCAAGGCGTCGACATTAACAAGGCAGAGAACACCCATTGCTAATAAGCAGGTCCATCGCAGTGGGTGTTCCGATGACTCCAACTTCGTCATGCTACCAAGAAATGATGACTGATACTATGCGATTTTTTATAACTTTTTAATATTCAATGTTGAATTATATTTTATACTAGCTGTTGTGCGCGACTTTTTCCGCCTGGTATTAAATAATATAGCCTATATTACTCGGGGTTTATGTAGCTCTCTAATGGTGAAAGAATTTTTGAAATCGGCCTAGTAGTTCTTGAGTTATTTCAATTGAAATAAAAATATAGAAATACAAAGTTTCTCTCTTTATAATATTAGTATAGATATAGATAAATAACCATTATATGTGTATTCACGCAAAATACGCGCTAGTCGTGGAGTTGAGGAAAATGGAGCCCATCATGGGTCGAACCTTACCTTACCTTAAGGTGACAGATGTACTTTTGTCTATATTAATATAAAGATTTTTTTTATTTTTGTACGTAATGATATAACTCAAGAAATGCTGAGCCGATTTAAAAAAATCTCTTACCATTTGAAAGCTAGATTATCCTTGAGTAACATAGGTTATATTTTTTAATTCCACGCGAACGAAGTTGGATACAACTGCTAGTATATGATAAAAGGAGGATAATTATTTAATAAATTGTAGTTGGTAATTTAAATTAAAAAATAAGCGTAAAAGTTAAAATGTAATCACGTAATTTTAATATTAATCTAAAAATATAAGAAACTCAGCCCAAGCTTTGCAAATAATCTTTTAAATAACAAAATTATCTCGTCTTATTTCAGCTTAAAAAGCCAAAAGCGAGGTGTTTCAAACATTTCGTTAACGTTCCCTTTTATAAAGGACCATGAATATTTATTATACGACCTTTAGACTTACCTATTAGTAGAAGGGCCATTGTCGGGGCGTTCTGTTAACAGACAGGCAAATTAAAAGCTCTAATAAGCCCTAAATGTACTTTAAAATGGGCCCCGAAATGTTCCCCTGGAGCGCAGCTAAAACGATCAACCACCCGCTTCTAAAGTACCAAGATAAAAGTTACATTACTAATTCGTGCTGAGACATCCTAAGACAATGAACCTTGTTTGGTATACTCATATAATTGTTGACGATGATATGGCAAGAATGGATGTTTAAAATGTGCATAAATTTAACTCGGGTCGCATTCTTTATGTTTTTGTTTCTCATTGGACACGGTTAAAATTAAAGACTTGCATCCTACTAATATTATAAAGGAGAAAGTTTGGTACCTCCATCTTGTTTGTTAGAAAGTAACTACAGAACGACTTCATGGATCTGAATGAACACATAGGCATAGAATACTGCGTGGAAGAATACAAAGCTTTAGGTACTAACTAACTAGAGTGACACGATGACTCGAAGTGGGCCTTGGCCTCCGACAAGAAATCGCGCCATCCCAACCCAATCGCGGACGTGGAGATCCCTATGTTTATCTTGTTTTTTTATGCTTTACTCGTAGACACTAAGTTTATTAATTCAGTGTGGACGAAGCCGCGAGGAGAACTCAACTAATAAGTGTATTAATTAACGTATTAACATTAATTGTGATTCAACAAAAAATCGAGGTCCATAATTAAAGACTTACACAATTCCTTTTAGTGGACTTTTTTATTAATTAAGGCTCAGTCATTGACAAATCGGCCACCGACTTAAGATGGACACTTTGATAAATTTCGGGCACGGTACATTTTGAATGTTGTCGTTTCGAAGACGTGTTTTTTTACGTTCTATATTGTTGTAAAGAGATTTTACGATACAGGCCGATTAATCGTCTACCATACGATGACGGATATCGTCTCAGATAATGCCGGGTTATGACAAATTGACGTATTCTACTCGTATATTGAGCTTGCCTAAACGTTCTATTGTAGAACAGATCATATTGATAACACTATTATGTTAGGATATTATATATTTTATTTCACTTTAATTGAAGGTTTTTGAAATTTGTCCATGGAGCCCCCTCCAACCCTCTCTATCCTGTGCACTTTCTTCTTGATCCGGTTTATGTAAGTCGTCCTCGGTCTTCCTTTCTTTCTCCTTCCTTCTATACTTGTAGGTATCAGGTCATCGTGTCGTATCAGATTCACCTTCATCTTCCCTCTCCTATTCTCTATTGTGTTTAATATAGTCTGCAAAAAATATAGTCTTAAGTTTGCTTATCGCCCGACAAGGACTAAACCGTTGGGCATAAATCTAGCACCACATCGTTAATGTTAAAAAAAAACTGTCAAAAGATTCTTACCGTACTGTAGATGTCTTTGGTTTTTCTTTTATGACATTTTATATGTAGATTTTTTATATGTTTGACAACTCCAACTGCGATAGTAGTGCTTTTCTTGTTAGGCCAGCGATCCTTGTTGACTAAAACTTAGTTTTTTTTGTAATATATTTTTTTTTAATATTCAGCATGCCCATCTAAATTCCAGCAATTGTTATTAGAACTACTATTTTTTTTGATATTTAATTTAATTCGAAATTGAGTCTCTCGAATTTTCTGAAAAATAAGTATTCGTTACATTGTATTATTTATTCGTGTCACGTAAAACAAAAATGTGCAAGAGGTGCTCGAATACGCCATTTGACTCACGAAGCATTTCTGTGATCTCTGATATATTTCTTTTGCCCTTATACCACCTTTGAGACTGACATAGTCAACTTGACTTATTCATCATTCCTTCCCATTGTTCTAAATCGATCCCTACTGACTAACTTCATAAATATTTTTGTTCAAAATACAACTCTCATGAATTGATGAAGATTATTTATTTATGACTAGCTGTTGCGACTACATACGCGCGGAATTAAAAAAAAATCTTATGTCACTCTGGTATAGTGTGGCTTCCTAATAGTGAAAAAAAAAAATTAAATCTGTTCAAAAGTTTCGAAGCGTATTCGATGCAAATAATTCCTCTTTATAATATTAGTTTAGATTAGCTAGCTCTCGCGACTTCTCCGCGTAAAGAGGAAACTAACAAATTTAAAAAAGTACTCCTCCCTCAAAGGCAGGCAACACATCTGTGGTTCCTCTGGCATTGCAGATGTCCATGCGCGTCGGACCAATAAATTCAGTTGATCTCAGATGTTTTAGAAATGAAAACGTACCCAGAAACTTTATTTTCCTCTTCACACATTCCCACTAAGCAATACATAAACAAACAGTACGCCCTAATTCGATAAAATCTATCCAATTACTGTATATAATAATTCTGTCTCCCCTCATCCTCCAACTACCCTCACTAATTGCGTTCGCTGCGTTGCGTATAAATGTTTTTATTATAGAAAAATGTTATTCTACCCTCGCGTCTAGGGTTCTATACATTTTTGTGCTATCGTCAAAATAATCAGCACCGTTTGCGTTTTATCTATTCTTTTTATCATGTGTGTTGACAGGATAATATAGTCATAATTTTAGTTGGGTTTCGTTTTAATTTGAAATTATAAACTGAATCAAATAGGTTGCTCGAAAGCTCCGAGTGTAATTTAGTATTTATATTTTTTTACTTACATTTAGTAAGTAGGTAATGCAGACTCATGATGGGCTTCATTGTCCGCAACTCCACGACTAGCGTGTATTTTGCGTGACTTCACACTGTGAATTTCTTCACCGATATGTGCAATTTGCATCACAATGTTTTCGTTCACCGTAAGAGCGTCGGGTAAATATGTACATATGAAAATAAAAAATCTAAAAACACATTGGTACATGGCGGGAGTCGAACTTGGGATCTGCTAGTATTATCTAAATATTTTAGTGCATTCGACTCAAAATACGATATTTAGATACATTTATATTTTTAAACAGTGTATTAACAAAAAATATCTTAGATTTAAGAACTAAAGTAATTTCCAGCGACCACGTTCATATTGTAAAATAAAAAAATATATGTAAAAAAATAAAGCATTTCTCCAGCATTACATAATGGCTATACGTGACGATTCACCTCCTGTTATTAAAGGGGAGACAAAAAGAATATAATGCAACCACTTAGGGTTTCGCGGGAGGGGCGAAAAAATACAAAATGACCCCTTTTTTGTGAGACATTCGAGTATTGCGTGACGACTATTGCACGAAAAATATTAATATATTAAACACCTACCCTCAGAAATAACGTAACAAAAAAATCTATTAAGTTATTATGTTATTCCGTGTTTTGGGGTTGTAATAAACACTCTTTTATACACACGCGCTGTTGGTTGGAAATTAAGTTATCGTAACTAAAGAAGTCAGTAGTTTAAGTTTATAATACTAGCTTTTGCTCGCGACTTTATTCATGCGGAATTTAAAAATATGTCGTATGTTATACAGAGATAACATAGCTTTTTAACGGTGAAAGAATTTTTGAAATGGGCTCAGTAGTTTTTGAGTTATCTCAGTACATACAAAAATAAAAATCTTTCTTCTTTATAATATTGATATAGATTAGTAGGTGTAGATAAGTTAAAGAACGCTTATAATAGTCGAAGGTGCTATGTTTTTGGCAAATAAATTACAGATAAATTAGCTTTGTTATGAGTATATGCCTTTGAAACTGGCAAAGAATGTCCATTTATACCAATATTATAAAGAGACAAACTTTGTATTTTTGTATGTATTGAAATAACTCAAGAACTACTGGGTCGAATTCAAATATTCTTTCACCATTAGAAAGCTGCATTATCCTCGAGTAACATAGGCTAAATCTTTAACATCCACGGGGACGAAGTCGCGAACAACAGCTAGTATACATAAGATGAAGAACATATAATAGTCGAAGGTGCTATCTTTTTGGCAACTTACAGACAAATTAGCTTTGTTATATGTCTTTGAAACTTGCAAAGAATATAACTTTCAATAAAGTTTTAAAGGAAAAAGTCAATAGTGTAACAGAGTGCTAAGTTTGATAAATCGGCAGAACAATCGTGTAGTCGTGTCAGGCTGACTGTTGGAATTGAGCCAAGTATTTCCGAATTGAATTATTCGAAGCTATTGATACATTTCCTTTGATTAATTTTCCTAAAGCTTTCGTATTGATAAACTAACGGTCGAATGTTCAATCTCAAATTTAAGCGTCGCTTAAAATCTTAGTGGTGTTTTTAACGAGATCGCCGTAGAATTTGGATTTGTTAACTTAACATGTAAGACGCTCTTAAATGTTAGAATGGTGATTGAGGCCGTAAATGTTGGTGTTAAACGGATACATTTAAAAGTATTTTTATATTTTTCGATGATTATAATTATGTAAAATGATACCGTAACCTAATCTAATTTTACTGCCGAACCTGGATAAGCGATAACTGGATTAGTGAGAAACCTCTATAAGCGAGAGTAACGGTATGGCCCCGAGGGACGATTGTCATAAGTGAGAAATTCGTATAACAGAAAAAAATTATAAGCGAGACAAATATTGCAGTCACTTCAACCATAGCTTAATCAGGTTCGATTACACCTACTATATTTTTAAATAAAGTTTTGACTATATTAAAAAAACATACATAATTATTTTTTAAAAAAGTTAAATCTTCTCAAATTCGATACGTAAAATAAAAATATATTGTAATTTTATTTGTTATAATTTTACTGAATTCAAACAAAGCGGAGAGCGCACACGCTCCTAGAAACTCACTAATAAAAGCATTATTAGTGAAATTTTCATTTGTTCTCGTCAGCGGATTTTTAGGTCGTATTCATACTTTGACTATACACAAATGGACTGAATAAAGAGCCACCATTATCTATACTATAAAAAGGAAAATTTGTATTTTTGATTTTTTGTATTTTAATGTATTGTATTAAGAACTACTAGGCCGATTTCAACAATTCTTTCACCATTAGAAAGCTACATTATCCCCGAGTAGCGTACTATTATTTGATTCCACGCATACGAAGTTGAGCACAACAGCTAGTAGTAAATAAACTCAGCTATTTTTCACGGAGAGTTAGGTAAATATGACAATCAGACGCACAATTACACAAAAACAGACATAAAATCAGTATACAAGCCACCATGTATAGAACCTATTCGTTTTTGGACAGACGGGAATACGCGCTTGACATGTCCTGTCATTAGAAGTCTAAGTACTTTCAACTGGAGCGGCATTTTAGCGCTCCGGGGTAGTACTCGATTGAATCGGGGTCGGAGCTTTTCGTCGGTTACTCCATGCGTTTGATTCGGCCCTCTTCAATTTATTCGTTAACCATTCTAGTATGCGGTTGGATTTTACGCGTTGATTTTGTTATAACGAGAGAGGACACTTGATCAATACAGTTTTGTAGCTTTAAATAAAGTTTATATTAGTATTTTAACTCTAGTACAAAAATGAAATACTATGTCTCTTTCTGTGTATTCCATTAGTTGGTAAGTTTACCTTGGAAATTACGTATTATTTCTTTAAACAGCTCAAGTGACCCTTCAAGAAATCATCAGTGTTTTGTTTCTTATTTCTTTGTAATGAATTGATATGTTTGGTTTCAGAAAATAGATGCATACAACCACAGCGGGCCATCGTTCCAGACATCTGCAGTGATCGCGCTCTGCTCCGTGGTGTTGCTTGTTGGTGTCCTGGTCGGTGCTGTACTTGTCTGGAAGTAAGTAATCTACAATACTGCTGATATATTTTCTTAAAATGTTGTCATATTTTATACTAATATTATAAAATTAAAAGTGTAGATTTATGGGTGGGATTGACGTATGTGTGTTTGAAGGTATCTGTAGAATAGCTCAACTGAGTTCGATTAAATTCTACATAGATTTAGAACATAGTGGAACACATAAGCTACTTGATTTTTAATCCACGCGTCACAGGAGATGATAGATTAAAAGAACCAGATGAGACATGCATACGTAAAGTGACATAGATCTTTGGTCCCTTTCTCAGTACGCAATTTTGTTTGTTTGGGTCATTAGACCCAAATAAACGTGACGTGCCTCATAGTATTGTGGCGCTCCAAGCGTATTTTCACTGAACTATTTTTTCTTTCGTCCCACACAAAGGCGTAAGACATGATATTATTGGATTAAACCGTAAAGTGAAGCACACATAACATACCTATGACGTAGTCTAAGGCATGTTTTGACCCTCAACCGTATACGCCATAGCCAGTTCTATATCTTTCTCTTTCTAGGCAGATTAATAGTAATTTCTAAAATCACTAACAAATCTATGTCATAACAAATCACGATCGAAATGAGCCGTGACATTTCGTCATATAAATTCTCTCTTAACAGCCAACAATAACATTAATTCAATTAAATGGCATCCATAATAAATCATTCGGATAACGGTTGAGAGGGAAATTTTCACAAATTAGCGGCCGACGTCGAACGTAGACAACGTCGTGCTGGCCCTGACAGTTTAATTGGTGTTAAAAGACAAATAGACGACATTTACACTTGTCTGTTTGTTCGTTTGATTTATATAAACTGTTTTCAATGCACTTTTGTAGTAAGCAAAACTATTATAAATTCACATAAAGTAAAACAAAGTAGTGTTTTTTATTCAATAACGTACTTATTTTAAGGATTATTTGACATGATTTTCTTCTGACGGTCTTCGTGATAGCAATTAGCAAATCATCTTCTGAATTTTTCTACTTTAAATATTATCAAAATTACAGCTGCAGATCTTCATGAATATTTTTTCGTAACCAAAACTAAAGTCTTATTCAAAATAGATTAAAAATCTTGAATAGCAGACTACGTAGATGGTAATTGTAGACAAATTCCTTCTATCCGGGTAATTTTATCCCATTTAACGAAACTTTGTATTCGAGTTTTCAAACACGTCTCCATACTAGAAGCGACAAAATTGTTGCATTTTGTATGCTAACATAAATTTGCGCTCATTACACACTGTGAATGCTACCAATTGTGAAGTTAACAAATTTGTGAATAAACAGCGTGTACACGTTGATTTCAAGAATTAGTTGTGAACGTGGAAGCGTCGACAGGGTGCCACTGACAGTTTAATCGTTGTTAAAACCGTCGTCACACGTCTCCCTCGGAGGCAATGGCTTGAGAAAGTTGATTAGAGTGGCTGTCACCTAGTCGGGATTTAATCCTGATCTTAAATACTGTATTCAAGTTGCAAGATGTAGCGGCTTTTGGAAAATGATTTTTTTTACTTTATTTTCAATCCCGAACAACTTCATTCTGAATTTTGTTATATACAATTCTCTTTACATTAATGTTGAATTCCATATTATTGATTTGATTTAAAGTGATAGTTAGGTTAGGTAGTTTCTTGAAATGCTTGGATTACTACATTGATTCTAGATTGATTCCTTCTACTGTTATTCTTTTGTGCAAGTCTCTGCAATAAAATTGTGATAATAATATCCATCATTGCTTACGTTAAGGTATTTCTTGAATATCACGGTACCGCTACCTCTTTTAACTCGTACCAAATGCTTTACTTTAATTATACCAGTCACAATATTCTCGCCGCCGCGTTACGGCCAGTTTGAGGAGGTCGGATTTAGGTAAAGTATATGTTACACATGTGATAAGCGTCCCATAGTGACTAATGTTGCTTTAATTAAGCATTCAAAACGAAGATAAGATAATCAGGGACCGGTTGGAAAGTTTATAAATTGGGCAATTATTTGTGTATCAACACATCGGAATAGTTCCCGTTTTGGTTCGATCTCGCCGACTCCGTATATGTTTATATTTATTTTTATTGTTCAGATAACATTACTGAGTTATTTTCGAAAGCAATCAGTTACATTACAGTACTTTATTGGCTGCATCATATTTTAATATTTAATTAGGTTCATGTGGCCTACTTAATGAGTGCATTTGAGGTAACTTATGCATAACGAATAGGTAGGGATTTTTATCCCGTCGGTTTAAATACAAAATTATTGTTAGGCAACGAAATATCACAGAGTTGGTCTTCTATTTAACATATGTTCATAATACTGAATACACTTATTGAGAAACATTAAAGATTCCATAAATATTTACAACATTAGTTGGGATAGCGTTTATCATAAAATTATTCATAGTTACGTTCCAGAAACTGAACACGAATCGTAATATTAGAACAATATGGCGGCGTGCCGTTAACGTTTATTATTCATAAATCATACTACTGTCAATACGTAAACAAAGACTAATTCGGGTAGCATCGTGTTTAGTAGTTTCCCGACAAATCCGACTAAAGATAACATGGGCAGCTTGTTTCGAATCTAATAGGATGCAGCTCGGCGTGGGGTGTCACCCTATTCCTCATGTTTCTAAATTCTGGCTGACGCCAGAATTTAGAAACATGAGGAATAGTACTCCGACAACAAAGTTTTCAATCCCAAACATGGAGCTTCCTTAGGCCAAGGCCCACTTCAAGTTATCGCGTCACCCTAGTAATAAAGACTCCTAATATTTAGGTCTATAGTTTTAGTAGTCATGGTAATTCACAATCCAATTATGATTAACGGTAGTGTCACAAGACTTTAATTATCTTCTCCTATTTCCTAGCTGGTCTGCACAGATGTACCTTCTTGTCAGTCGTCCTGTCCATCCTCTATCCATGCCTCTATCAGCCCGGCAGCCGTCATTTGTGGATTCACTCCTATCTTCATATTCTCTTCCATACAATAGATCCATACTTTCTATACCATTGAAGCCATTCTCATTTAAAATTTTAACAGAGGAAGAGCCCGTTTTAACATCTTCGCACGAATTGGCCGCCTATGCGGTATTATCGCTGTGATTCTCCTCAATTACAATTGCGGATGTCTATGGGCAGGGGTCGCTTCGGATTTTTGAGCGAATCCTGGTAGCCGCTTGCGCGTTTGACACTTTGTATTTTAAAAAATAAATCTTATTACGTTCTTGTTTATGTACCTTACAATTTTGTTATAGCCATTCGATGCTCTAAAAAAAACTTTTCTGGAAGATTTTCGGTGTTATATGACATAAATTACCATGTTACCTCAGTTTATAGTCAATATTGGTATTTATAAATCAGAGTAATTCAAGATAGGAGTTTTGAATATTAATTTACGAAATCACTTCCGATTGTTGAGAGTAAACTGTAATATACAAGCTAAAATATATACAAATTCATTCCCAATGCTAATGAGTCTTCGAATGTAAATTATGAAACAACATTCATTAATGTCTACAGTTCCCACATAGAGCTACGTTTGCTGATTACAATAAAACTGAATTTAATTAAAACATCTGTTTAGTTCTTTAAATTGTTTCGTTTTTTTCATGCGTGACTAATTATGCCAAATTTATACGTTGCGTTTCATACTGGTTTACCATTGGACAACTGTGGATGTTTCAACCAATGAACGTCGAGGGCGGGCACTCATGCGCATATTCTAGTATCATTTTGCATTTATGATATACAGGGTGTTAATAGTTTGATATTTATGATCTCAGTGAAAAGATTGCGTCACTTAGATTAATAATACTACGTTTGTGATGAAGTTTCGTCTTTGATCTTTTTTTTCTATTCATTGACTTTTTTCAAAATCAGATGGATTGAAAATGCACAGCTTATCAATTTGTTAAGAATCTGAAAGTGTTCGCAACATATAGAAGGATGAATTTAGCAACATTTTACCGAAATAGGGCAATGTCTAACCATCTATATCAATTAAAAAATTAACGCCCGTCCAGTTTTAGCGAGTAACTGTAGAACCCTCAGAAAGGTATTTCACCCTCGAAAAACTTCCCGTAAACTCGTCGAGAGGTTCTCAAGCTCCAACACGGGTGGGGTCGCGGAACAATAGACTATTTACGGGGCCTTTTTGTCTTGGCTTTGAGAGGCCAAGCACTCTATATAAGTGCTAGCCTCAGGTAAAAAGACGCCCTGCGGATTTAGCCCTTAACGGTGACTTTTATTCCCTCGCTTCGAATTTCATTAACTATTTTGTTGCACTGTTTAGAAAGTTTTCTTTAAAAAAATGATTAGTCTAGTATTTGAAATTATCGTTTACGGCTAGTCATTTTCCATCATTTATTCCTTCGCACTTTTTTGAATGTCAAAGAATAAGTAGTCGTATAAATATTATATCAAGGATACTTGCTCTTTGACCTTTAGTTCCCTAAAAGCTATACATTATGTTCTCTTTTGTTTTTGTTATGGTTCATTAAGGATTTTTGTTACGAAACTACATTCAAATCATCTCACGAAATAGAAGCATAGTCAGTTCGTTGAGATAAGATCAGCTTAACATCTTTATTAAGCTGCCATTGTCTCTCTCATTATGGCGAACGAATTGTATGGCGTTGATTTCGAATCGGCGCAGCTTATTATCGACAATCTGCATACAATCAGATATTTGCATAATATCTCAATTCGTTGCGTTGTGTTTGAATGCCCGGAGAACATTTCACGCATGGCTATGCTCAGGCATACGGATGTTGAGTTTGTCCAATGCTTTTGTTTCGACTACAGACTGAGATGATTAAAGTTGCAGGACACGTACGACAATGCTTCGAATGGAAAGAAACTTACTTTCTTATTTCTCATACTAATGAATGTATGTATGTTATTTACCCGACGCTTACGGTGAAGGAAAACATCGTGAACGTGATGCAACCTGCACATATCGGCGAAGAAATTCAAAGATATGTGTGAAGTCACGTAAAATAGGCGCTAGTCGTGGAGTTGCTGAAAATAGAGCTCATCATGGGTCGAACTACATTACTTGTATGATGGAACTTGAAAGGTATCCCCACAATGTATCCGTATCTGGATACAATTTGGTATAGATTTAGAACGCTATCTGGAAGAGCGCAGACACTACGTAGTTTTATTTTTTATTTCACGCGAAGCATCATTAACATCAGAATTTCTCTGACCACTGCTGGTCATAGGCCTTCCCCAATGCCTTCCATAGAATGCGGTCCTAAACTAAACGGAATCAAACCAAAAATAAAAGAGAAGCTAAAGAAAATATGTACTGTCGCACTTTTGGTTTCTAAGGTAGAGTCTAAGTGTAGATCTCTGATGTATTTTTTTACAAAGGGGTCTCACTTTACCTTTACTTAACCATTCTGAGTTCTGTAGTTTTTTCAAAAACATCTTTAGTCGTTTTATATTAGCTGTTTCTCTTTTATATTTGTTTTTATATTTGAAAGCGATGTGGCTTCAACTTGTTTGTACAGTATTGTAAACAGAAACTGCAACCAGATGTATGCTTTGACAGTTCGACCTTGACTCGATTGAGAGAGAAATTAAAATCTATAGTGAACATTTCCCAGCATACTTAGTGTTTTAATAAAGCATGTAAAGGCCTCCAAAGGTCTCGAAGCTACTAGCGCAATCTTTGTACTAAAAACAGGCAACTACGCTATCCAGAATTCATTCAATATTACAATTCCACACGTAAAAAACTTTTAGACTCCATTAAACTAGTTTATTTTCATCGTATAACTTTTCTGGCGTGATAAGAAACTTATTTATTACTGAATATATTAAACTAGCTATTTCACACGACTTCGTTCGCACTAAATTAAGAAAAAAAACGGTAATAAAAAAAGAGATCAGCAAAATAATTGTGGCTCTCTCTCCTGAACTAGTTTTCTCAGGAGAGGGACCTTCTATTATCTAGTAGTAAGTGACAGCAAATTAAAAAAGGAAAATTGAAAATAGACTATGTTTACTTTCTATTTATTTTATTTATTTCAAGATATAGTTTACATTATAATATTTACATACTTTCGGTTCTTAAACAGTGAAAGAATTGAAATTGGCCGAGTTCTTTTTGAATGATTTGAAACATACAAATCTTTCCTCTTAATAATATTAGTATAGAAATATAGACAAAAAAACACAATGCTTGTAACAATGTGATTTTTGTTCGTAACCAAACTTCTAGTTCGGTCATCAATCTTCGATTATCTCCACTCCATTGCCAAGTTTTCACATTAGCTATTCTCGTACGTTCACATGTCTATTTTAATACTGCCCTACGAAATACATTTAATATTCACATTGACAATTTAGAAGTAAAGGATAGACAAAAATTTGGTTCCTCTAACTTTTAGACAGTGACAATTTATTCTGGGATACTTGAAATTTATTTTTAAACGTATACCGCTTTATTTAAAAACGAGAACCAGCGTTATTACTGTTGTACTTTTTACGATTGGTACCGGTACATTCATAAAATTGATTCCAAAATACAGAACATCCTCGTTGCTGGTACTTCTTATGATACATAATGCGGTCTAATGAGACGCCTGGTCTGTCTTATTTAGTTCCGAGTGTTCTCCAGTATCGTATTGTCGACGACTTATTGATCCTGGTGTATTTATATATTTTTTCGGAATCGAGAGGATAGTATCCACCATGTCCGTGAATTACTTTTCTCTAACCCTCTTTGGGACATTCTGTATAATAAATGCGATGAATGTATGAATGCGTGCTTGACATTATCTCTGATTGGCTTGACGGCTCTTGGTAAAATTTAGTATAGGTGTAGAATAACGTCTGGAAGAACACATAGGCAATACTACAAAATCTTCCCTTTTAGTTCTGCGCAGACAGAGTCCCGGACGACAGCTAGTGTTCGTCCAATCTTTGGATGCATCTGTTCTCCTTTTTTTATATTTCAAAATTCTTTTGACGGACGTATTCGTACCTTCGTCAAGCAGCGCGCACCGTCAACGTCACACCTTATTATAGCACTTGCTGTGTCAACTTTAGTTATTTAGAACGCCAATCAATCTTATAATACGTCACCGGGGATTAGTGACGTGCCACTAATTATCGGGTATCGAGTAACATACCGGTATTGTGGTTATCGACAAAACGTAACGTCGATGTTAATTTGGTACGCGCTGGCTACGAAATTGTTGCTTTTGATTTGACTTGCTATATTTTTAACGGTATGTAAATAAGCCTGATTAATTTGTTTTTTTTAATGATGAAAATAGTTAGGCACTTGGACTACTGGAACTAGTGGACTGGTTTAAAAATATCTACCCGTCGATTTGCCATGGTCATCATTCTGCTCTTGTTTCTAGAGAGGGTCGGCATTGTATGTACTACTCCTCCAAACTTTCCTATGATTCCATTTGTCACAATATTAAGACGTAAAAAGTTGTCATTAATTTCATAATAAAAACTGTATTTTAAGAATAAACCCCGACGCTTTCTTAATGCCTAAAGACTCCGCACGGCACTAAATACATAGCAAGTACCCATCAATTCTCCCATTCTGTGTTCAACATCTATACCAAAAAAACCAAAACCAAACCACCAAACCCGTCCTTACAATACGGCCTTGAAGTATCTATTTATATTATAATTAATCTTTAACCTCTTACTAAATTAACACTAAAATACCATTTTTTGTACAAAGAGGTATTCTGCTTATCATAACTACTTAACACTCGTGAAAAAGAACACTAATTCGAGGCTCCTAAAGCCATCAAATTAAATAAACCAACGATTATCGATTAAAATTATCAACCCCTTTATTAGCTTATTTGTACACTACATTTTTAACAATAATCAGATATTCAAATAAGTAGCAATTTATTTCATTAACATAGAAGGTTACCGACCGTATATCCATTGATTTATGACATTATTTTTATCAGAAAGCAATATAAAGCTTTTTTTCCAAAGACCGTGTTTGAACAGTACAATCGAAGAGTATATGCAAAGGAATTTAATCTTTATTTCGTTGATTTTAAGAGTTAATTTAGTTAATATTTTTACTCAATGTTTACCTAAGAAATGTTCATGTTTTATCTTTAAAAATTAGATACGAGATAGTGTCGTGCGTGGACTGGTGTTATGCATTAAGGCCATTGGTGCATAAGGCAACGCTTAGCGGCGACTTTAGTCTCAAAGGAACTAGAAGAGAGAAATTGAAAAACTTTAAACATGACTACATCTTGCATACCGCTATCCATTGTGCAAAGTTGAGAGCCATCATAGAGTAAATAAAGAGAGATTGCGACCTACGAGAAGGAGCAAATAACAGAAATATAGTCAACGCAGTGGCAGAATAGAAAAATGGTTGTGTCCAATACAGTAAATTAAAAAAAAATACTTCTAAAGCTGGCCCCTTTTTCACAGAAGAAACAACAAGCGTAAGTTTCACATTATGGAAGTTACGAAATAACTAACAAAACAAACTCTACATAAACTGCTATGCGTTGACGTATAAAGTTTCGAACACAGTGATTTCTTTAAAACAAGAGTTGTTTATAGATGGGCGGTTGAGTCCATTTACGGGCAGCGTACAACACGCGTCGACGCGTGTATAACCCGCGGTCGCGTACAACTATCCGTGGGTGGTCGTGTTTCTATCGTGTCACAGTGAAACTGTAAACATGCACAGTTTATAAAGTGACAAAATCTTAAAGTGATGTATAATTATGTCAGGTCTGAGGAGTTACCCAAAGTCGTAGAAAAAGAAAAATATGGAAATGGCTACAGCATATACGGTTGAGGGACGAAAACTGCCTTAGAGTACGTCACAGGTATGATGTGTGTGCATCACAGTACGGTTTTAAATCAATAATACCATGTCTTAAGCCTTTGCCTAGGACGTGGGAAAAATTAGTTCACTGAAAATACGCTTGGAGCGCCACAATACTATACGACACGTCACATTTGCTTGGGTCATCTTTCTGGACCCAAACAAACAAAATCGCATACGGTGAAAGAGACCAAATATCTATGTCACTCTCTTTGTCACATTATGTATATTTCGTTTATGTAAATGTGTCTCAGTCGCTGTCAGTATGACATATGTCTCATCTGGTTCTTTCAATCTATGCCCAACGATGGGGTCCACTAACAATTAAAAGAGGAAGAAGAATCATTGGTGCAATATTCACAATTTAACGATTTTTTTCGATACGAGAAGTGCAGGAAAAATACATTAATTGTAAATATTTAGTTGTAATAATAACTTTATCGTCAATTTTATGGTCACTATTCTACGCTTTCATCTCAAAATGTGGGTACTTCGAGAAGTAGGTTCTCAAAACAACTTCGTACAATATTTCTTATATTCACTTTACAGTAGTCAAAGTTGTTCTTAACTTGGAATCATTAGTTACGCTGGTTTTCGGGTAAAGGTTATCGTTGAATAAATTGATTCTTTTAATACCATATGACATTTATAAATACCTACGATTGATGAGACATGATTATTTCATTTAGCATTTTATATCTACGTTAGCGACTTCGTCCGCGTGGAATTAAAAAATATAGCCTATGTTACTCGGGGATAATGTAGCTTTCTAACGGTGAAAGAATTTTTGAAGTCGTACATAACAATGGATATAATGGCACTTTATGACACAGTTGTCTTTCCATGATTGGGTTAAATGTGACGCTCAAGATGACATTGTTAGTTCACAATTTTCCGAGTGCCATAAGATCCTTGTAGGTCTATACTTTTTGATGAATTAAAAAACATATTCCTCAATGTTTCAATTCCCTCAAACGGGAATATCATTTCCAAATTCGTTCAGCAAGATATCGTTGAATTTATTCTCCGTTGAAATTGTATTTGAAAATTTAATATCTTAAATAATAAATTACACGAGGAAATGAGATTCTGCAAATCTACGGTAAAATAGAACAGACTGGAAGAAGTCCGATGTATAAACGATAATGGTCTTCGCCTCAGCTAGTTATAAAACTTTGCATGAGATCGCTTGGTTTTGCTTAAATCTATAAAACTTCCGTACACGAACCTAGTAACGATAATTTAAACTTTAATGGATTTTAAGTTTATCTTTAATAATGAAAATTTTGTTTCGTTTTCTGTATAGTATTCGTAATATCAAAGAAAATTGGGTCAGGAATATGTTTGTATTAATTAACAGACTTAATGTAATTTTATCGATATTTATGAGGCGTTGCAATTGATTTTGTGCTGATGTTGTTAATTAAACGTTCCTTTACTTGTGTTTTGTTTGGTTTACGTGTTAAAGTTTGGTTAGATATTTTAGAGACGATTTTGAAAGTCTCTGGTTTGTTTATCATAAATGTTTTCTTTTATGATAAACTTTAGTACCTACTATGTTTAAATTGTAATTATTATTTTGTCATATTTAATTTGATATTTTCTTTTTAACAGACATAAAAGGAAAGTCACAAACTTCCTGCCGTCGAAGTCATCAGCGCCGTCGCAGAGTGGCGGGTCGCAAAGACGAGCGCCTCCGCAAGCCCCCTTGTATGAAGACTTACAGGACCTACCCAGGCGACCCCCGCTGTCGCATCGACCTGATATAGAACCACAGTTAGAAGTGAGTCTCCTTTATTATACGGTGGTAAAGAATTAGTAGATGAAGTATGATTCTTCTTATTTACGGGCATTATGGTGTGTGTTCTGCCAACTTCTCAACAATTTTCAACAGTAAAATATCACCTGATACTAGTTTACATAATTCCCTAATATGCATATTTAGGGCTTATAACTAAAAAAAGAATTACTTCTAATACAGCAATAAAATATTTTCAGATGGTGGAAACAAAACGACCCAACTGTCCGGGGAGAGTGTTCGTCTGTGACAGCGGGGGCGCGTGGCGCGGCGGCAACCCTTGCGGAGGTGACGCGTGCGGGGCTCCACTCTACGAGGAACTACCTCACAGATCAGACGATTCGATCCACAGCGACGATCACTTCGCAGAAGACGAGCTTAGTCTAGTCGGCGAGGCAGCTCCCTGTAGGACATGTTCCAGACCTACAGTACCACATTCTCTACCACACCGCCAAAGACCACAGAGACTGGATAGACGGCCTAAGTCATTGGAGAGACGTCGTGGTCACCATAGAATGCCGCGTCACATGCATCCACCGGATCCTTCAGAGTTCCATGAAGGTGTCCTTCTGGATGCTCTGCTAAGATTGTATCCTCAAGTAGGTACTGTTGGAGCGCGGCCGCCGGGACCGTTGCCGATGCAAGCAGGAGGCGCTTGGCCGGGTGGAGAACTTCCTGGGATTGCCTGTTGGCGAGGTCCTCGAGCTTCACCCAAACCTCCCAGTGGAGACTCTTCATTCGGATCCGATTCCGGCTACAGTAATAACACTTGCGGGACATGTGGTACACGAGCCTCATCGAGACATCGTTTATCAGCTGAAATTCCAATGTCATGAACATGATTAGTGATTGTGAACTTTATGTGATGATGTGCTATAAAGATGATGTTTGACAAACTAACAATATGTCTCGAAGCACTTAGGTCCTATTAGTTTCTCTCGGTCTAATCAAAATGATATTCAGTGCGGCCTCAATGTCTTCTTTAGTTTTATACGTGTATAAAAGAACTTAAACCAACATTAGTTAAGTTCAACAAATCTGTATAAAAAAGATTCTACGTAGTACAGTTTTCAATTGTAACATGTATTATTTATTTTAAATTGTTCTTGCCAATGTAGGTAACATAAAAATACCTAGTGTGTATAAATTGATTTTGTACATTTACGACCATAAAAGTTATGTAGAATTAGTGGTTTTGTCTTAGTAAGTTATTCGGAACTAGTCCTAAATTATGATTAAATTGGATGATATTGTAAGGTACCTATTAGATTTTCCTTTGTAAAATACTTGTAATTTGATTGAAAATTGTAGATAGTGTAAAAATATTAGATATTATTAATTAGGGACGTTAGTAAGTTGAATTTTATAATCATATCACATTATAGTATTGGTAATGCATTTATAGAATCACAAAATTCTTTTCAGAAGATACTATATCTTCCTAATATTCTTATCTCTGGTGCTATATTTGAATTATCTGTCTTCATATAATTATTAAAATCGATAATTTAGAACGAAATAAGCAAGTATTTACCATGTATAATTTGCACTAGTCACCTGGGTAAGCGAGGGTCATTCTATGGTCCAGTCGGGATATCTCTTTTTGTGAGAAACTCTGATTAGAGAGAAACCTCTATAAGCAAGACAAATGTTGTGTTCCCTTAGAATCTCGCTTATCCAGGTTCAACTGTATTTACTTTTTTAGATTTTTTTTTGTTTTTTAACCTTTGAAATAATAGTCGTGGGTCTGCCATGTCTTCTATCAAAATAATTACGTTTTTAAATGATTATCATCCTTGTCTCTTACTATAGAAAAAAATGTGATAACAATAATGTTTTTATACTGGGGCGGTTATCCGAAGTACATGCGCTACAAGGCGATTCGATAGCGAACGTCAAAAATTTATGGAACTGACAATGACGTTCGATAAACACGTGACAAACACTTTATTGAATGTTATTGTCAGTTTTATACTTTGTCGATTTCATCAGCGATATCGCAAATCGAAAAGTACTTTGGATAGCCCCCTGGTATATCGGCAGTTACATCACGGTTAGTTATTTTATGTCATGACCTATCTCAGGTTTTTGTAAAGAGTCTATACCTATTTTGCTTTTTCTTCACATAAAATGTCAATTCATAATAGCCTCTTTCATATAGTAATTATGTATCTCTGAATTTAATTAAAGTTTTTTATTCCATAAGAAGAAATATCAATATAATTGTAAGTTTTTAGTATCGTGTAGTTCTTAAAACATATTTGAGTTAAAATTAGTATTTATGCATTTTTGAGTTACATGTTGTTCCTTGTTTTATGTCGTATAAAAAATATTATGTGAATATTTATTTTTTTACGATCGTTTCACTGATATTATTGTATATTTTCCAAAATTGCATCACATATTAAATTATGAACCATTTGGTCGAAATTATAAACACGAAGAGCACAATAAATTAAAAGAATAAATACATTTCTTAAAATAAGTTTTATTATTTTACACCTTATAAGTAAGAATGGGGAGATTCTTAATAAAATTATAACCTGAGTACGGATGGCGAACCAATGGCACTAGTGTTAAATGGCACGCCTTTGGGTACGTCACTGTTTACAAAATTGCGTGAAATCATAGATTAAAAGAAGCAGATCGGACATGACATATGTCAAACTGACAGCGACTGTGACACATTTATACGAAATATACGTAACGTGACAAAGACAGTGACATCTTTGGTCCCTTTCTCCGTATGCGATTTTGTTTGTCTGGGTCCAGAACTAAGACCCAAACAAATGTGACATATAATATAGTATTGTAGCGCTCCAAGCGTATTTTTGGGGCAGTAATTTTTCATACGTCCCAGGCAAAGGTTTGAGACATGATGTTATTGGTTTAAAGCCGTAAAGTGATGCACACAACATACGTATGACGTAGTCTAAGGCATGTTTTGTCCCTCAACCGTATACGCTATTGCTACTTCTATATCTTTCTCTTTCTACGCGTGAAATGTATTACGAAATGGGTCCTATATGAAAAACAAACGAGAATGATCAATACGCTACGATATGTTCTCAAAACTACGAGTGTTTTAGTCTCAAATCAAATTATAAAAAAAATGTTTATCTAATTTGCTTTAAATTACTGAGTATATAATTGTTTGATTAAAAAACTCAAAGTACTTACGTATGACCAAACACTCGCTTAGGGTTAAAAAGATTTTTATACGCTCGGCTTTAATATTTAGAACAAAACGAATATTATATTCAAACTAGTTGTTTTGCGCGACTACGTCCGCGTGGAAATAATATAGCCTATGTTAATGTAGCTTTCAAATGGTGAAAGAATTTTTGAAATCGGCCCAGTATAGTTCTTGAGTTATTTCAATACAAACAAAAAACCAAAAATACAAAGTTTCTCTCTTTATAATATTAGTATAGATAGTGCTAAAAATCCTGCAAGTAATATATTGTACTAAAAATTAAATAACCAACATGTCACATTGATCTTGCTGAGGTGATTTCGGATTCGATTCCAGAGCTCACTCGTGCCAAGCGTACTTACAACGTGGAAAACATTAGAATGATTTGCACAAATTACATAATAAAAGAATATGATGGCTGGTATAGGATTTTCACAGATGGATCGAAAGATAAAAGCGGAAACGGTGCAGCAATGTTAGATGACCACAATATTGGCAGTAATGTGAAGCTTAGGATCGACTCGGACATTTGCATAATGACAGCAGAACTAATCGGAATAGCGGAGGCGGTTGCTTATATCGCGTCGATTAGCTCTGACAAATTTGTTATTTTAACGGACTCTAAAAGTTCGTTACAACACCTAGCTCGTTGTACCTCGCATAGGCGAGGAACACCGATTGCCTACACTATATTAGAGTCGATCCTAAGGTTACAAAAGCAAAACAAAAAAGTTAGATTACAATGGATTCCATCTCACGTTCAAATGATGAGAAGTGACGACGTAGATCTACTAGCGCGGCAAGCCATTACAGATGGAATCCCATTTCACATATTACCGTTTTATTCAAATAAGATTAAACATTTAAAAGACATGTGTAAGGACGCTTGGCAAGAGTATTTTAACGCTAGGTCGAGAGCTTGCGGGATCTGGTATAGAACTATCCAACCACAAATTAGTTTACGACCGTGGATAGACGATAGCCGGATGTCTACTTTCGATGTAAGGATGGCGATGAGGCTTCGCTCCGGACATATTCCAGGCAACAAGTTTGGGTTTCTCATGAAAAAAGTAGATTCACCTAATTGCAGGGATTGTGGGACGGTGGAGGACATCCAACATGTTGTGTTGGAATGTGTCCGGAGCGAACATCTTAGGAATAGTTATTTTAAGGAAGTCGATTGTAATGTCGGTCGGATAAACACTATTCTGGCCTACCCGTCTTCGGACGAGGCCAGGATGATGTTTAAGCTGGCCGACATTAGTCTAAGAGATCATTTATAGTTATTTAAGTATAGATTTAAGTATTAGATTTATGGGGCGATATGGTCGCGTTTGGCGACAAAGCCCCTTATAAAAAAATAAATTAAAAAAAAAAAATTAACCAACATGTCTCTATTTTAACATGGCGCCGACACTTGCTCGGAACAGCTATTTATAAACTAAGCTGGAGATTAAAATAATTTCGCCTTTTATGTCAGGTTACAGGTGCTGACACACTGTCCGTGGCTATAAAAGCTCGAAAGTTCAGAGTAGAAAGCTTTGGTGATGCCATATCTATTAAAAGCACTTTCATCCTATACCTGCGGAGTAGTTTTATTATGTTATTGCCATATCGAGTATCATGAATGCATTTTGGATGCAAGAACAAGGCATTAAGCTAATGCAGGGGTAAGTATTTACCCGACTCTCTTAGGTGAAGGAAAACATCGTGATACACATATCGACGAAGTAATTCAAAGACATGTGTCTGTGACGTGCTCTTACAGTGGTAGAGCCCGCTAACAGTGGTACCGCCCGCTTCAACACATTCGCACGAATTGTCCGGCTCGCCCGGTGAAATACCACGACGATTGGACCAAATTATGTATCATAAGAAGTACCAGGAACAAGGATGTTATTTTGGAATACATTTTATGAATGCACCAGTACCAGTACCAAACGTAGAAAGTACAGTACTAAAGCTGATTCTCGTTTCGGAATAAAGCGTTATGTATTACATAATCCTTTTCGCTATAGAATTGTAGAGTAATTATTACAATACGGGATATCCATTCAAATGTATTCGCTTGATTAATTCTCAGCTATTAATTGATTAAGGCTCCAAATTAGCTTGTACCAGATCGATGTCCACTTTCATATTGAATTGGATATTATCAATTCCTTGTTAATTGCGAATTCTCGAAAGTGGAACATTCGCTCGAAAATTGACATACATTTAAAATATTCAGTTTAATTCACTACAGTTGGATAACAAAATGTGTCTAAAGCCTTGTTCGCACCAGGATTTATTTTAGTCGCGTAGCTAATACCAAGTATCCGAACAAAGGATTTAACTAAATTTCTCTACTAAATTGTCGCTGTTCGGATACGTTTAGTTACGAAATTACTGGCTACTTGACTAAATTGACTTCGACCCATGATGGGCTTTATTTTCCGCAACTCCACGACTAGCGCGTATTTTGCGTGACTTCACAAATATCTTTGAATTTATTCGCCGATATGTGCAGGTTGCATCATGGTGTTTTACTTCACCGCAAGTGCGTCGGGTATATACAGGGTGTCCCAAAATTCAACGATAAGCCAGTGCCAGTGCATCACCAGATCGGTACCTGCATAGGGAAAATTAATAAAAAAAATATAACTCTTTTAGTTTAAAAGTTATGTTAACTTATTTGAATTTAATTGCTCTTTGATACCCGACCCCATTCAAATAGCCACTGTCTCTTGAGCTATAAAGATATCCCTGCTTTTTTATTTGTAATGGGTAGCTTAGTAACATAGCTAATAATTGCAGTTGAAAACGGGACCTAAATATCTGTAGTTTAAGTACAAAAAAATAATTACTTTAACTGTTTGCTTGAAATTTTCGAATATTTTAACTTTTCGTCAACTTTGTCATGCTACCGTGAAAAAAAAATGTATGGAGGGTACCGTGGCATGTTGTTACAAAAGTTGGCGCATCTCATCAAGATTCTAAAATGGTACAATGTTATGATAGAAACATGCAAGAACCCTGTTAATAGTTTTTTCAAGTACTGAAAAGGATTATTTTGCATAGTTCCAAAGAACTTTACTAAGTGTTCAAACAAGTGTTTTAAGTTACAGATTCATGTACAATAACCTTTATTTACACGTTTTGAGGTACGAGCGTCTTAGAAACTTACTATTAATAAGTCGGAGTGCAACATCATCATCACCATCACAATCACAGTAGAGAAGAAACAATAACTAATTATTTCGATTAAATTCTTTCTAGTCGGTGGTGGTGATGCTCATGATGGTTTAAATGAAACTCATAATTGTTATTTTATTTCAGTAAAGTTAAGAAATAAAGTACCCCAGGGGGTCCACTTATTATGACTTTACTACCTGTTTCACTCCGACTTATCAATAGTATCTAACACGGTCGTACCCCAACACGTGTAAATAAAGGTAATAATACACGAATCTGTAACTTAAAACACTTGTTTGAACACTTAGTAAAGTTCTTTGGAACTATGCAAAATAATCCTTTTCAGTACTTGAAAAAAATATTAACAGGGTTCTTGCATGTTTCTACCATAACATTGTACCATTTTAGAATCTTGATGAGATGCGCCAACTTTTGTAACAACATGCCACGGTACCCTCCATACATTTTTTTTTCACGGTAGCATGACAAAGTTGATGAAATGTTAAAATATTCGAAAATTTCAAGCAAATAGTTAAAGTAATTATTTTTTTGTACTTAAACTACAGATATTTAGACCCCGTTTTCAACTGCAATTATTAGCTATGTTACTAAGCTACCCATTACAAATAAAAAAGCAGGGATATCTTTATAGCTCAAGAGACAGTGGCTATTTGAATGGGGTCGGGTGTCAAAGAGCAATTAAATTCAAATAAGTTAACATAACTTTTAAACTAAAAGAGTTAGATTTTTTTTATTAATTTTCCCTATGCAGGTACCGATCTGGTGATGCACTGGCACTGGCTTATCGTTGAATTTTGGGACACCCTGTATAGTTTTTTATGCCTGTAAAAAAATAATAGCAAAACTATCGCAAAGTTTAACCGCAACAAGAATACACGACAGTTATGGATAATGTGATTAAATTGCGCGCCAACACTGACTTTAATTTAGTGTCGCCGTGTGTTGATTTAACTGTTCACATAAATATAAAAGATTTAATTGAGTTATGATTATAGCGATGTTATAATGCTTAGCGCTAGTGTCGCTAAATCGTTCTCAAGTTTAGTGATGGGAACAATATTTACGAGTACAGTTATCGACGTCATAATTTTTTATTACATATTTACATTGTTTTAATTTTTGTCATTAAATTGTTTTATTTGCCTATCTGAGAAAATATCTGAATAGATAATTTTAAAAGTCAACTACTGAGTGCAAACTGATTAAAATCTATCTGATGGGATATTTATTGATTTACGTGACTAATGTATGGAGGAATAGTATAAAAGGTGAACCGAAAAATCACGATGAAGGCATTTTCGATCGGATCTTTTTTGTACTATTTTCAATTATACTATTTTTATCATCATAATAACCAAACAGTAAACTGGTTATTATAGAGAAAGCTACTGAAAATTCTCACAAGTAAGGTAGCTTACATTAGCTTGATAAAAAAGTTCAATATTTCTATTTTATTCCCAAAAAGATACAAAATAAACAGATAAGTACGTTAATTAAGTACGCGTGAATTCCTTCTGATAAATTAGTTCTGTTGTATTTTTAAAAGGAAATATAACTTTTAAAATGTCGATATAAATCACGCGCGTCCCTATTCCGACGTATTTTGGTCGTCCGTCGTCGCTGACGCAGCTGCTACAATTTGTCCGCTCTCTCTGACACATCGAGCGCGGACGAGTGTCGCGACGAATTCAACTCGATGTTAACAACATTGTTTTGACTTTGTTGACTGTTTTCAGAATATGGCTACGTCGGATTGTATGTTTAATTTTATTTTAAATAAAAATACTATCAAAATATTCATCGCTTCCGGGATTCCCATAACATAATTTATTTTAATGTCAATAAAATCATAAATTTAGTTTTGTTAACTTTGTTTTACTAATTTTAAAAACTAATAAACATTAAGTTACTAGATCATTAAATCATTATAGTCCTTCATCCCAAGTTCGTATACAGGTGGAGGGGATAGTTGGGAATTACCCCCTTCGAAATCTATAGCATAGTTATTAAAAGGATTTTACACAGTTGCCATATAACCCCCCTAACCAAAAGTATGAATACGTGCTAGGCTCGTCTCTTCAGACAACTTGTCGGGCTATAGTTTAAAAACATGACGACAACAGAAAATAAAATCACATAGGTTAAAAATACTAGATGAGCCATAACACATGTCATACTGACAGCGACTGAGACACATTTATAGCAAATATACGTAACGTGACAAAGACAGTGGCATATATCTTTGGTCCCTTTCTTCGTATGCTATTTTGTTTGTTGGGGTCCAGAAATGTGACCCAATTAAATGTGACGTGTCGTATAGCATTGTAGCGCTCCAAGCGTAGTTTCAGTGGTAGCCATATCTATATATTTCTTTTTCTACGTAAAATCGATATTATCTATTTAAATTCAGGGCCTTTGGCTAGTTGTACTCAGCGGTAAGATTTTGTTTGTTATGTAGTTTTAAAAGCTTTTAAAGGGGATTCGGGTTGGAATAACAAAACCTAATTACTTTGCTAATGTTTGCTTATTTCACTTCTAAGTTCTAATGAATACATTACTTCCTGGACATCCAAAATAGTATTATTCTATCGAGGCTTTTAGTGTCTCTCCAAATATTCGAAGGAACAAAAATCAGAATAATTGGTGGTTGAATATGTCCTCCGCGCGGCATTAAATATACTTAGTAAGTATTCTATGCGTTCTTCCTATGTTCTATATCTGTGCAAAATCATCGAGACCCGGTCAGTATCTGGAGATTTTTTTTTATAGGAGAAGGGGGCAAACGAGCAGCGGATCAACTAAATTAATTGATCCAACGCCCACGGACATCTGCAATGCCAGAGGAACCACAAATGTGTTGCCGGCCTTGATACTTGCAAACAAACACAGTTACAGTTTTCACAGTGGTAGAGCCCGCTTTAACATCTTCGCATGAATTGTCCGGCTCGCCCGGTGAAATACCACTTATAATGCTTATAATAAATAAATTTGCTAATCGACTAAAATATTATCCCGGTGCGAACAAGGCTTTTATAATATTAGTAAGAATATTGTAATATTTACCTTAATTCTTGAAATTCTACCAACAAAGAGAATATAACTGAACTGTATAAAAAACTAAAAGACAGCTAACAAGTGACCCGCCTCTAACAGGGTCCCTCGTCATTTTGACTAACCCTTTGAAATTCTAAAACCCTTATTATTTATTCATATCAAATCTGAAGTATAAAATTGCGTGTCTTTAGTAATAATGTGTAGAGAAAAACGTCAATAAGTCAATTTTCATTGAAATGAATTATGCTTATTAATAAAATATTATTTAGATGAATCGATAAAATATAATATGTAGCCTTATAGTAATTGATGATCAAAAAAAAAACTTTTCTAATCACGAGTTTGATCAATAAAATGTCTTTAAGTGTGATCATTAACATTTTACATATTAAAATTATGAAACGTTATTTAATTATGTAACAGTACATTAAATTAAAAGACAACAATTAAACTACAAATTCCATGCAAATAACATGTATTAAAGGCGGCACGGCGCTAGCTTTTTGATTCGATTATTGGGAGACTTCTTTTTGTTACTTATTTACCTTCACAACTTATTCTCCGGACTGACTTGCAAGCGTATATATTGGACCAAGTGGCGGTAAAATCGACAACAACGATCAATTGTGCGACGTTCATAGTCAATACAACTACTATTTATTAGTCTTAGCATCTGTGGAATAAACTAAGTACTTCCATAGCTTGATGATGAGCTGTGGTAGAGCCCGCTTCAACATCTTCGCACGAATTGTCCGGCTCGCCCGGTGAAATACCACGACCACACAGAAGACAGACGTGAAATGGAAGCAATTGCGTGTTTCGACAAAAGCGTGGTGCCGGAGGTCTAATTTTAGTCCACTTTCCTTTCTTATCCTTTCCTTATAAGGTAATAAGGGGAAGTAAATATGGCGGGAGAGAGGACGTATAGGAAGAGGAATTATCCTCTTGTTCATCTTCTCCTCCGTAGATTAAGGGTAGACAAC
This sequence comes from Papilio dardanus tibullus, assembly GCA_013186455.1. Lineage (NCBI taxonomy): Eukaryota > Metazoa > Arthropoda > Insecta > Lepidoptera > Papilionidae > Papilio > Papilio dardanus. The sequence goes on along the minus strand of QDHC01001548.1, from coordinate 341,008 downwards.
GCATCTGCAATAGCAGATGTCTATGGGCAGCGATCGCTTTGCTTTTTCAGCGATAGTCAAAGGGAAAAGTTTTCGACCCGACACTGTGGTAAGTTAAAATGCGTATCATCGGACTCGTTCGAGTATCAAAAATACTTGATGGCACTGGAATTTCGATAAAAGTAATTTTCACGCAACGTCAGGTTTTCGATTAAGAGTATGCAGATACGTTGCGGACGATCAAACCACTTGACTGCCGTGGCTTTGTAAGTTAAATGTATGGATCAATCTGGTATGCACGATACAAACTTGCTGTAAAGCCTTGTTTACACCAGGATAGTATTTTAGTCGATTAGCAAGTAGCATTTTTTCTAACAAAGGATTTATTACTGTTCGGACTCGTTTAAGCCTAAACCTACGCACTAGGATAGTAATTTAGTGACTAAACGTGTCCGAACAGCAATAATTTAGTAGAGTAGATTAGTAAAGCCTTTGTTCGGATACTTGCTATTTGCTACTCGACTAAAATACTATCCTGATGCGTACAAGGCTTAACACACAATTTTTTTTCATTATCTGTGGCCCGCGACTTAGTCCGCGCGGGATTAATTGTTGGTTTGAAGGCTTCCAGAGATTTAGAACATAGGCTACTTATTGTGTTTTTTAGCTCAGTGCAGACGGAGTCGCGGGCAACAGTTAGTGTAATGATAAAACTAGGTATTTAAAGAGATATTCGCCTGTTAATATTTTCACAGGGCATAGATAATATAAATTGTTAACTTAACCCCTGTTCAAAGCTAAAAACTCAGTCGAGCTTAAAGGCTTTGCATAGACAATGAAAATGTTGAGTGAAAATCTACATAAATGTACTCTAAAACTGGACTTTTTATCGGCTTATCACATAAACACATTGAATTACCAGCCTTTTTTCCTTTACGCAAAACATTGCAAGACGTTGTTTTTAAACAATTTTACAAATGGTTAATCTTTTAAAAATATTGTCTATTTTATTATTACAGGCGCCTTATTATAACATTCACCAAGACTAATATGTTGTCTTATTTCAACAACACTTCTTTATATGTTAGTAGAGATGTTTATGATTATATTTTTGCATAGGTTTGTACATAGGTTTGTAGAACTAGAGCACGATGTCATCGCCGTGTTTCATATGCACAATGCAAAATTAAACCCTACTACTGTTGGTAGTTCTTTCCTAGGAAAACATTTTCTTTTGGAGAGCTTGTATTATTTAAAAGTTCTAAAACATTATAAAACTATATTTGATATTAATGGGCAAGAGATTGAGAGATAGAAAGACGAAAAACAGAAAAACTTTTTTTTTGTATTTTCGTGTCGAAAACTCTTAAAGAAAACCGATCAACCGGATCGGTTGCTAATCGGTAAAAAAATGTTGAATGTTAGAAGACATCTCCAGAATTGCTCAATAGATTCAGTGACTAGACGTGGAACAGTCTGGAAGAACGCATTATGTATAACTAACAAAGTTTTTTTTCAAACCCCGTGAACGTAGTCGCGAGCAAATGCTAGTATTTAATAAGTAAGACATTGAAGTATTTTCAACAGAAAAGTTCTTAGAAAAATCTTCACTGTGACATTCTCAAGAAAGATGTAATTTCCGCCGTCAGCACTTTCATCCACACACTGCTGACGGTTACCTTAAGTATCTTTCGATTGGCGATATCGCCGATGGAATACAAGAATGTATAAAACTGACAATGATATTCGATAAGTCATGTGCTTGTCACGTGTTAGATATCTAACGTCGTTGTCAGTTTCATATATTTTTGCAGTTCTCTATCGAATCGATTTGGCCGGGCCTGGCGTGGCGATCCGGCCACGCTGCGCCGGGTGGTGTGCGATAGCGCGCATCGTCGGTGGACGCGACGACAATAGCTGGGAGCACGAGAGTGGCGAAAACGTTTTTCCTTTCGTCCTGTCCACGACATTTATTCTAGAGATGGGCGAAATACGTGATTCGTCGTTAGAATGGCTTTGATCACGGCTTGAACCCCCCTAACTCCATCCTAGATCAGGGGCTAAAGATGGTCACGCTACGAATGAGGCACATTTAAAAGGTTAAACTATAGAAAAACAAAACTTGCATTAGTATTTAATCATTAAATGACTTCAAAAGTTTGGTATGACGTAAACTAAATGATACACTTTGTAAAAATGCCTTTTCGAAATTTTTTATATTACAACAGAAAATGTTTCCATTTTCAAAATCATCATCGTCAATTCCTCTATCTTTTATCCAATCTACATTTTCACATTCATTGTAACAGATTTCATAATTCTTTGTGTTGTCTCCTCTTAATGATTCTGGTATTATCACTTGAATTATCACTACAGTACCGGAGTAATATTCGTCTGTTATCACCTGAAATATTGTTAATAAATTTAAATTACAAAATCGCAGACAAACAGAGGGAAGTAACCCAGAAAGATTAGGACAGATAAACAATATCGGATACATGCGGTATTCAGGATAGCGTGCATTAAAATAAGACACACCTTCCATAAAAACACCGGCAGCATATTCTTCTTTCCAGCCCTATCTTGAATATAAATGTCAGATGGGACACCTGACTTTCCTAATGGCAGCCGAAAATTTTGTGTAATTCCTGTTCTTATAAACATCTTGTGACGTGCATTCTTTCTGTGCGATTTCTTTACCTCTGTTCTTAGTATTTCTTCTAAAATATCCCAATTCTGCAATGAAGAAGGTTATAGATTATCTAGAAACACTTGTAACCATTTATAATCAAAGTTTGGCGTTTAGTGGATCTCGTTAACATTTGTTTTTGTTCAGAGTATAAATCTGCCTCCAAGCGAGTTACGTTTTTGTTTCCTTCGAAAGCTGCTCAGTAGTGTAAATGCGCTCTTTACTAGCTGTTGCCCTCAAATTGGTCGGCGTGGAATTAAAACTGATCATTGACCTGTCATCAGTAAATGACAATATTTTTACAACAAAACATATCAAAGGCCGGCAACGCATCTGTGGTTTCTCTGGTATTGCGAATGTCCATGGGCATCGTTGATCACCTCGGTGTTCCCGCCGTTCGTTTGCCCCCTTTTCTTATTAAAAATATAAATACACAAACCTTGAACATATCAGAATTCCATTGTGGAATAATGTTAAGATAACTGTGAGTCAACATTTGTGGAAAACCTGCAGGTACATCTTTCTCGTTTATAAGTTGTCTGCCAACAAAACACTCGTCTTCATTGCCAGGCAGATCTCGAGCTAGTATTGCGGATAGATAGCTTCTTTGTTGCTTGCAATCATACATTTCACCAATGTTGTAATTTATCACGTCACCGTTAAACCAGGACTCTGGTAATGCACAACTTACTCCTGCCGCTGAATCCCTTAACCCATACTCCCCGTATAAAGGAATCTTGAGTGTTTTGTGAAAACATATTTGATACACTTCCAAAAGATTATCTACCTTCCCGGTACTTATACCGATCTTGAAAACTTGTCCTTGTCCTTTAGCACATACTTCTTCTTTGTTTTGAATCGTAACCGGCTTCAAGGCTTCTTTACATTTCAATTTAGGATAAACCACTAGTTCTCCGTTTATTTTAAATGTTTGACTATGCACACATTCTGCTTTTAATAACGAACCAGTTAACTTATTAAAGCTACTTTGGCAGAAAAATTTGGCGCTGCGACCAAAAGGTATAGCTAAATGATTATCTTTAACGTAGAAATCGGGAAATTCATTATATTGGTTTAGCACTAGAGGATGATATCTGTCTAAATCTTTCTTTATATCTAACAAGCATTCTGAAAGTATCAAATTATTTTAATAAAATGTATTGCGTAAAATAATGAGACAATAATTTGAAATTCAACTCACCATCGGCTGTTATAAAGAAAGTTCGTCTTATTTTACCTAATTCATTTTCAACGACACATTCATATTCGCCTATACAGCTTACTTCTTTTTCGCAATAATAAGCGTCGCCAGAATAAAACAGTTTCTTTTTATCTTTCCACCATGTAACCTGTTAAAAACAAATAAAGCAACAAATCGACAGTACTTTATTTAGATTTTAAAATGTTACACTTACCTTTACTTTTAATTCTGAACTGTATCCACAGGAGAGAGAAACATCACTTTCATAAAATTTAAATTTTTGTTTATAATACGAATATGCGAATCTTGGTTTACTTTTTGTTTTAATTTGCACAGCGCCGGTGGTAGACTTGAAATAATTGCTTACACGGCATTTATAAAAACCTATCTTGGATTTATTGAATTTCGGGAATTGTAAATCACCTTTAGCCACCACCCGTTTTCCCTAAAAAAAGATAAAGTATTAGTATTATTTACTAATAAAGTATTCGGATCATGTTATTTTAAAGTAAGTTCTGGGAAAGGTAAATGGTTTCGGCGCGGGAGGACGCATAGGAAGAGTGCGTCCGTCCCTTGCTGTGCGTCCCCTTCTCGCATCTGCAATTGCAAATGTCTATGCGCAGCGGTCGCGTCGCTACTTCAGTGAATTCAGGTGGCCGCGTGCTCGTTTACCACTTAATATAAAAAAATGATTAAAATAACACCAGACAATAATCATTAATTACAGATATTGACTGAGGCAAAAAAAATAATAGAGCATCGCAAAATACCGAATCATTTCGTCTCATGCCTGGGCTGAGAATAGTAAAGTCTACAACTCTCGACCCAAAGTACATGCGCTACAAAGAGATTCGATAGCGAACATCAAAAATGTATGGAACTGACAATGACATTCGATATCTCACAAATGACAAGCACATGACTTATCGAGTGTCCTTGTCAGTTTTATACATTTTTGTCGATCCCATCATCTATATCGCTGATCGAAAGGTAGTATGGGGGTCTACCCCCGGAACTTTCAGTTCCCTTATACAAAGAAAATTGAAAAGGTCAACAAACAAATCTATGTACCTTATACCATCGTACTTCGTCTGTATCGGTATGTGGTATATTACATTTTATTACTGCACTTTTATTTTCTTCTAAAAATACTTCAATTCTTTTACTTGTTTTACCCGGATACTCTGGAAATATTAGATTAAAACATTATCATTTTACTGTAGTCACGAAAACATATTACGAAAAAAATGATTTTTTTAAAAGCATCATATTTTGAGAACTCTCCTGCATATGCATTTTTGTATTTATTCACAAATCTTTGCTTGTCCTACTAAAATTGGTTTTAGTATTGTCCATGTATTACGAGAAAGTCTATTTTGTAGCTAAATTTGAAATGCATTTTGATACCAAATTCAAGAGAAACAACTAAAACATTCATCTGAATATAGCATCGTCATAAAAAAGCCTATAAAAACTCACTTAGAATGTTTACTTTAAATAATCCAAATACTTTTCCCAAGTTGTTTTCAGCAACACAAGTGTACATTCCTTTTACCGCTGCTTTCACATTCTTTATAACCAAACTTCCATCTGATTTCATGTCATAGTATTCAGTACCTGAAATAAAATATCAATTTCTTATATAAGTATGACCTCAAGCATGCATTCACACGACCACTTTTCAACGCCTTCGTTCATAAATCACTGTAAAATGACTCATGTTTCGTTCGGCCAGCGTTCAAAATCGCTTTGGATTTTGATCGCTGGCGCGATAAAATTTAAAGGCACCGCCGTGTGAACAGATACATGAAAATGTATTTGATCTATCTCAACGCATTTTAACGCGCGTTAAAAAAGCTCGCGTTTGAATGGGGGTTTACTGGCTCAGAGCTGGTAGTATAAATTTCCACGGTCTACAAGTTAAAAACTTCACTTGCGTGTCTCAGTTCTATCGAAACTAGCTTGAAGTCCTTGTCTCGTTCGCGAGGAATAAAAATGTATATATGTTACTCAAAGTGATAACTTGCTTATAGTGAAAGAATTTTTGAAATCTGCTCAGCTCTTAATTAACCTAAATATTTAACAAAAATCATATGTACATAAATTAGTTATTTTTCTTTGATTTAAGGTTCTTGGACCTTGCTGATGGAGCCCTCTCTGTCCTGTGCCAACATCTTGACCTTCTGATACGACTTGACAACCATTTTGTTTTTGCTCTAGTTTATGTAAGTTGTTTTCGGTCTTCCTCTTTTTCTCTTTCCTTCTATTTTACCTTCTATAATTGCAATTATGAGGTCGTCGTGTCGTATCAGATGCCCCAACATCTTTCGTCTCCTATCCTATATGCTGTTTAATATTATCCTCTGTTCTTTTACTCCGTCTAGCAAATTCTGATTTGTGACCTTTTCCATCCAACTCGTCTATCCATCGCTAATACCACATCTCAAATGCTTCAAGCCTTTCTATATATTTTTGTGTGCAGGTCCATGTTTGTCAAAATTGCTATCTTGATGTCTAATGATAATATATACACTGTCATTACAGTGATGTATAAGTTTCAGTACCAACCTGTGTCTAAGCGCTTGCTATCATACATCCATGATATAATTGGCTTTGGATCTCCAATTGTATTACACGGTATTGTAATACCTTTATCACCTTCGACGGCATCAATTTGTTTTTGTTCTGGTTTGATAGAAGGCGGCACTGTAACATATTTAAATATTACTTTAAAAGAAGTGCAGTCGAACCTCGATAAGCGAGAACAATATCGCGCTCCGCAACTCCACGACTAGCGCGTATTTTGCATGAATACATATCTTTGAATTTCTTCGCCGATATATGCAGCTTGCATCACGATGTCTTCTTTAACCTAAGAGCCTCGGGTAAATATGTACATATGAAAATCTGCAGTTTACAAGTCTAGAGCTAAACCCTTGAGCCACCGACGCTCAATTATATAGTGTAATAATAATGTTTATAGTTACCTACAACGTTGATGATGTATGTGAGAGATTTTGGTTTATCTAAAAAGTTTTGTGCAATACAAACATAAAAGCCATTTTCATTTGCCTGAATCGCCGTTATTTCTAACAGAACGTTTTCACTAACATTGCTGTAAAAGAATGTCAAAAATCTTAGAAGACATCCAGGAAACTGATTCCCCCTTTTGACGCATTGTCACAATTACAACAGAGAATAACGCATCCCCTCCTTCATTCCAGCGTTTGTCAATATGAAAAAGCTACAAAGGGGATGATTTAGTAGCGGTGAGGATGGATATGTAAAAAAAACCATATATTTTACGTAATTAAAAGAAAGATTAGGCGTTCACAATGATAACGATAGACATAATTAAATTGTATAAGTACTTAAGTGTACGGATAAGTTTTATGAATCGTACCTACGTTTTGTGCCATCGAAGGAAACGAATTCCCATCGTACCTTTGGTAACGGGTATCCATTTACTTTGCACTCTATGTTTAATTTGCGCCCGACAGTAATATTAAAGATCAAGTCCCTGGGTACATCAAAACTGATCGGCTCTGAAAAAGAATAATACTTCAAAAAGATCATCTTTTAAAAAGAGTTTCAAGTTAAAAAAAAACAGCAAGAACATCGATACTAATATAAAATAAACATGATATACTTGTATGTATTGAAATAACACAAAAAGTACTGGGCTAATTTCAAAAATTCTTTCACCGTTAGAAATCTACATGATCCCCGAGTAACATAGACTATATTTTTTTATTCCGTGCGGTTGAAGTTGCGAGTAACAGCAAATTTTATAATAATACACTTACTAAAAACGGTGAAGTTTGCAGACTTTTGTATAGATCCTAATTTATTCACACCTTCACATGAATACTCTCCCATTGTTTCTATAGAAGCCTCGAAACTGTAAAAAAGTGTTGTTTATTTACAAAAATATTAGTGTTCATTACTAAGCTAGTCACCTATTCATACAATGCCACTTCCTCTTCCCACCATTTCCTTAGTCCTCCGCATTTCAAGAGTTGGGCATAGAAAGTAGATTCTAAATTATAATTTAATATAATATATATAATCTTACCTTAAAGTGTTATCTCTGTATATTTTGAAAGGTTTGATATTTTGAATCCTTTCTCCATTTATTGACCAATTTATTTCTGGGGCTGGTTCTCCTTGGATTTTACAGGGTATTTTAACTGGTTTTCCATCTCGTTCAAGGATTTCAACGTGTTTTTTATCCAGGACAACAGGAGCATCTGAAGCATATTTTTTTAATAAAAAAAGTCTGTAAAAAATGGATCCACATTTAGCTTGTTCTCGATTGATTGAAGAGGGGATTGCATATTTTTTTCAGTTGCTACATATCCTTTGCAACAAAATTTTATATGAATGTTTTGTTTTGTGGTAATCGAAATTTGCAAAAATCTATATACTCACATTCCATAGTTAAGTCTACAACATAAGAGTCTTTATCGATTTCATTTGTCGCAATACATTTGTAGGTGCCAACAACGTTGGCAGTTACCTTATCAATGAGTACATCTTCTTTATATTCCTTTATTGGATAAAATGTATCCTTATTTTTAGCTTTGAAAAACCATTCGATCGTTGGCTTTGGATTTCCTTTAATAATCCTTAAAAAATTACAAAAAATATGTGTAAGTTAACTTTGTGAAAATTTTGTGCTTTCACTTGTTTCTTAATCAGCTTTTGGGTTATACAAAAATGCAAACCATATTACCTGCATGACATTTTTGCATTGGATCCTTTAGTTACACATATTTCAGTAATGTTGTTATCGATTTTTGGAGCCTCTGTAAATAAATCGTACCAAATTTACATTCGAGTTAAACAAAATAAAAATATCGTAAGGTTACTAACCTTTTATTGTCAGTTGGATATAATGTAAAAGTCTTCTTTTTGCAGCATTCTCAATTTGACATAAAATTTTTCCGGCGTATTGAGGTTTCATCTTTTTTATATGTAAAGTTGATCGATCAGATGACAAATTCAAATTTTCATCAGTTGCAATTTCTTTACCATTCAAATACCAAATAACAGTTGCAGGTGGGCTGGCATTTACTTTGCAGTATAATTTTTCCTCTTTATTAAATTCTACTTTCTTATCTGTAAGTATTAAGAAATATGTATCAAATGAGCTAACCAAATAAAATATAATAATAATTATCATTGACTATGGCCTAGTCACTTCTAACTTGACTAGGCTTCTAGCCCCTTGCATCATGTCACGTGCAATTAGTCATTGTCAGGTAATCATAGTTAATTTAGTTAAAATCAGTAATGATTTCTTACCCTTAGAAAGATTAACTGGTTCAAAATAATCTGTTGTTTCAACTTGGACACTTTTCTCGTCGCTGCCTATACTGTTATTAGCTTTGCAAATGTATTTATTGCTTTTATTTACATTACCTATATCCAATACAACTACAAATTCGTACCCCTCCTTTAGTGTTACAACCTAAAAATAAATCAGTTTTCAAATATAGTGCCCAGAAAATAATAGTTATCTTATGTTTTTATTGTAAATAATTTATATTTACCATAGATTTCAAGGTCGATCCCAAGTCATCTATCCATAATATTTTAGGTTTAGGATGGCCAGTTACTCTACATGTTAACTGCAAAGGACTTCCATAAGATATTATAATTTTTGAGTCGCCCGTTATAGTAACTTTAGGTGCCTCGTCCTTAATAGTACCTATTTATTATATTAATAATATGGTCAAAAACTACATTTTACATTTACATGAAAAAGCAAGATAAGAAACCAACGAAGAAATACTTACTTGGAAATGATTTTTGCGGCTCTATCGGTAAAGATGTACGTTTTATAATCTCCTTTGTATCTTCATCTTCTGCTATCATCTAAAAAAACAATAGATTAGCTTTAAAATATGTTAAAAATAACTTATAATGAATAAAGGGGACAACACGTTTTTTGATAAGGCGGTTCACAACATCAACAGAATGAAAATATACTAAAACGAATATTATAAATGTAGACGTTTGAAGGATCGATGGACGGATGTTTGTTAGAAGTTACCAGAGTAGTCAGAACGGCTGCATGGATGTTAAAAAAAGTGTAAAGATGAACTGTTAGGAAGATCACACACATTAACAAGTTAATTCTAAATTTTGAGCGAAAAAAAGTCGGAGCCAAGCCCTAAACAAAATAAAACGTAATATTATAAACAGCTTACTTACTGTAATACAATTTGTATACTAAAGATTAACCAACGTAAACACACCTAACTCAGAGCGCGTGTAGGTGTTATATATCCCTATTATATTTCGCTTGGCTCCGACCTCAAACCTATCAATAAATAGCTATAGCTCAAAAATAAAAGTATTTTATTAATATTAAAGGTCTGAATGGTATGCATAAGAGGTGTATAAAATTTATTCTATACTATGTTATTTTAAACTTTTTCGTTTTTTTAAGCTTTTTATTTAAATATGTTTTATTCGTTTTATCGAGCTCCGTTTAGCCGGTCTGAAGATACTTTCTAACAAACATTTACAATCTATCCACCTAAACCTTCGAATTTATAAAATTAGCAAGACTTACCGTTATTTTGAATGTACTATTAGGAAAATAAATTTGTTCTGATATGTAACATTGATCTTTCCCAATAGAAAACATTGGTTTATCCAAAAGTAATTTATCTTCCAAATCGACGACTTGTATAGATTTTAGATTAATTTTTACGCCTTCAGTTTTTAGTTTTATTAAGAAATAAGATTTTTGATCTGTAAAATAACATATGTTAGATGGAACAGTATTAAATCGTTTATACGAAATGTATGATAATTATTAACTCATTTACCAGCAATAGGTCGATTTGTGGTTTCATTGATTTGCTCAGGCTTGAGACCAGAGAATCCATAACTAAAAGTAACTTTACTTGTTCCACGTACTATAAGTAACGTATTCATCGTACTATTAGCTGTATTTATTTCAATTTTGTAACCTCCTGGTTCAGTGTTATTCAAGGCTACTACCTGTATGAGGAAAAATCTTTTGTCATGAATATCATCATTAGCTCACTATACGTCCCCAACAAGAAGGTCGGAAATAAAGGTGACTAGGCATAGTGACATAGTCAACCACGTTGGCCGAGTGCGAGTCGACGTAACCCATATCTTTGAATTAAATCAACCACCCCGGCCCATTGCGGGTTCTTTCAGGGCCCCCGTAAGGGGTACTGGTCTAAAAAAAGGATTTTGACGCCACTGAAGCATTTTGAATTAACTTTTTCTTGATGGTATGTAGGTGCTTGAAATAAAGCAAAGCAATGAATTTTTATTTTATTTAGTTTTTTTTATGTCTTTGGTGCCCCTTAAGGATGGCACCCGAGTGCAATGCACACTTTGCATATATGTTAACAGGGTCTCTGGGTTCACTTAAACCATATCTTAGAATTATTTCGCGGAAATGTGCAGGTTGCATCGCGATGTTTACCGTCACCGTAAAAACGTCGGATACATATGACACTCGAAAATATAAAACCAATTGTAATAGACCCGCCCGTAAACGCAGTTAAATGTGAAAATATATAATGACTTACTTACTTTTAATTTTCTTGTAGATGAAACGTGTTCAGTAGGAACTGTAGCGTTTAACTTGTTTTTGACATGTATAGATGGTTTAAAACCAGTTACAGTAATCAGTAGATCTGTTATAGATGAATCTACGGACATCTATAATTTATATTGTAAGAATTATTGGATGTTTCCCGATGGGCCAATCGAATGCAATCAATCGACTCGGTAGAAAATAAATTAATCGGTTTGCACTTCGTCCCAAAGGGAAACAATGGAGTTATTTTAAAATTGTGAAATAGTTCTAATAGATCGGGATCCGAAAAGCAGCAGACCTCAGTTATATTTAAATGCTTAATTTATATATGATTAGATAGGACTCGTAAGTACTATCAGTGAATGGCCATTAGTTATTCTGTTTAGTTGGTCAGTTTCGCGCAATCACGCGCTAAAGTTGCAGTAAATATTACTGAAGTTAACTTACATTCACAAAGCTGATTTTCATATATGAAGCCCAAGGGACTATGATAATACTCCCTGCAAGCAGTCAGACACATCAGATGGGGCAAACGGCCTACCAGACACTTTAAATGTCCGCGCGGCTCATAGCTCTCGTGCTTAAAAAGTCAACTTAATTTTTAACCGCTCGTTTTTCACATATAATGCTCTGGAGACTATGATAATACCCCCTGCAAAGAGAAAGATACTTACAATAACCTCCAATACACCTACATAGTCCGCGCGGCTCCTGAGCGCTCACGTGTCTGGTAGACTGTTTGCCCCATCCAATGTGTCTGACTGCTTGCAGGGAGTATTGTCATAGTCCCTCGAGCATCATATGTGAAAATCAGCTTTGTGAATGCAAGTAAACTTCAGTAATATTTACTGCAACTTTAGCGCGTGATTGCGCGAAACTGCCCAACTGGACAGGATAACTGATGTCCATTCACTGATAGTACATACGAGTCCTATCTGATCATATATAAATTAAGCATTTGGATATAACTGAGGTCTGCTGCATTTCGGATCCCGATCTATAATGTAATATGAATTTGTATCATTTAAACTAGCTGTTATTATATTTTGTTACTTAATTTTGTGTATGCTATTGTTTGATCATGCCAATGTAAAATATAAAATTTTTAGGATATTAAGATTTGTGAGAGACGAAGGTGTTTAGTTACAAAATATCTACGATATTTTGCCAACAATTTTTATCAATTTATCATCTTTACATAATTACATCAACTTTTTTTTCTTCATCTGGTTTAAAACTTCTTCTTACTAATTCATTTTTTTTATTCTTAGTTAACCTTTTAACATATTTCAAAATCTGAAAGTAAATAAAACTAATAGTACTTAAAAAAATAATTAAGAAATTAACGAAACTATTAAGTTCTTACTTCAGGTATCTTTGACTTTCTCAATGTAAAATAATCTCCTCCCGTCTCTAAAGCTAATTTTTCATACGCTGAGAAATCGGGTTTTTCATTTATACAGTTTACTTCTGTTATTATAAAAGTTATCTGAAACAAAAAAAAATGAAGAATTTATTAGTAGATTAACAATAACCACGATATTTTGACACTTAACGAAGCAGTTGCGCCGGTAAAATTAGGACGGTTAAATTTATTTGTATCTGTACTAGTATAGTAAAAAAAAAAGGTTAAAGGTCTCGACCCATGATGGGCTCCATTTTCCGCAACTCCACGACTAGCGCGTATTTTGCGTGAATACACATATCTTTGAATATCTTCGCCGATATGTGCAGGTTGCATCACGATGTTTTCCTTCACCTAAGAGCGTCGGGTAAATATGTACATATGAAAATCGAAAAACACATTGGTACATGGCGGGATTCGAACTCGGGACCTGCAGTTTACAAGTCAAGAGCTTAACCCCTGAGCCACCGACGCTCTACAAGTATAGTATTATATTATCTGTGCTATAACCCACTCAAACGTCACACGGTTAAATATATATTATTATATTACAGGCAACAAAATTATTTTAAATGTCTTATCGCGTTTAACGTTTTCATTTGTGAAGCTTCCGGTTCGTTATAACACATAAGGGCACCGTTTAGGTATTTGTTGTCTCTATATGACATAGACTGGCGAAGTAACCTCTTTTTCACACACTGTTTTTTGTAAAGATTCCATAAATTGATGTTGATATAATATTGTTAGTAATAATTTTAGAAAAAGTCAAAAGAAGAAGTAGTCAAGAAGTAGTCAATCTCTTTCTATCTGTCTTCGCGAACAGACGTCTTTCTAGTGTAGTTGTTATAGTCATGATTTACTTCTTATTTTAAGTTATTTATTATAAAGTAATGTAACGTAGTTATAATGCAGTAGCAATGGCGAATACGCCCTTTCTATTGTAATCGAATTAAAGCAACGGTGTTAAAAAAAAATAAAGTTAAGGAATAGTCGGAAGGAACATTAAATACATTTTTGGAATGCAATAGTTAAAAAAAAATATCACCTTTATATTTAAACGTAGAGCTAAATCTTTTACAATTTCGTACTTGTCTATATCCTTTGCTCTGGCGTCAGTAAATACAAATATATATGAAAACGGCCGACTGTGTTTTAGGCCCAGTTCAATTCCTGACATTGACTTTTCAGGACAATCACCACCACCACCTGGTTTAATTTTCTTTAACGTATTTTTGAATTCTTCCTTCTTATTGGTTACAATACGCAATTGGTAACCTGAAATACTCTGGTTTATTAGAAAAAAAATCGTTCAAACAATTTAATGTAAAATGCTAATGATAATATCAACGACATCGTAAAAAAAACCGTCCGTGCTAACGTAGGCTTATACTCGTATCATTCAGCCAGATGTCTAATGTGTGAAATATCAACTAATCACTAAAGTAACTCTGGTGACACGATGACTCAAAGTGGGCCTAGGCCTCCGACAAGAAATTTCGGCAAACTTGACGATCCCGCGCCATCACAACCCAATCGCAGACGTGGAGCTCCCTTATGTATTTTTCAGCCTCATCGATCCAGCGATATCCACTGATGAAATAATTTATTTAAAATATGAAATAACTAAAATAATAAAATACCTGGATCATTAAAGGTCACGATAACAAAATCTACAATCTCAGATTTATTGGAATTAACAACGGTATCGAAGATTTCATCGGCACATTGTATTACATGTTTTACATCACTTTTCATAGAAATTGTGTCGTCGATAACAAATGTTAAGGAACTGTTTGTATCTTGAGAGTAAACTGAACATATTACTATGTACATAGCAACTACACTATAGGACAGTCTCGTGACCATGGTTGGTGGTACTGTTACGACAGCAACATTTGAACTGAACATGCATACTTCAAACTTATCGAACGGAACTCAACGCGTCACAGGAAATACGAATTATAAAATATAATATATTAGCGTAGCTGATAATGACCTCTAATAATAAGAATTTTTATTTATTTATCTTTATTTAATACTTAATGCAATTACATTGCTAAGGTTAACATTAACAGTAAAGGTAGCATTGCAAGGGCGGCCTTATTGCTTGAAATTATTTCTCCCAGGCAACCCGTGGGACAGGAGAAGCTAAACTAAATATATTAAAGGATATATATTGTACATAATACATAAAATAGTCAGAGAAGACAAAAATAAGTAAATAAATAACAGACTTGAATTATTTACAGTAAATACTAACACAGATGGTGAAACAAATCTACATAGTTATGTACAATATGGAAAATAAAATCTAAGCAGGTGACTTTGTTCAGGAGATGTTTATGTAACTGAGATTTGAAGACAACAAGGGACTTTGACTGACGAATGTCACGAGGTAGATCATTCCACAAGTGGGCAGCTTTCAAAGCGAAGGAACTCATAAAATAATCTGATTTGGTAAAAGGCATATCAAGAACATTACCAAACGAAGAGCGTAGCACACGGCCAAGGTCAGCACTCCGAGAGTGAAAACATTCCTTCAGGTAAGGGGGAGAGCGAGGCTAATCCTATCATTCACACTTACAACTATCATACTTCTCAAAGACCTCATTTCCACTGCATTAACCTTACTAGCATTCTTTTCCTGCCAAACCCAAGACTCACTTCCATACATCAACACTGTATTATAGATCGCGAGCTGAGGCTTTATTGACACATTCTTATTATTAACTAAAGTTCCAATCGCTCCATTAATTACTAGTATTCGAGTAAAAAATAATATTACCAGCAAAGAGATTTTATATATAGAGAGAAATTACCCCAGTAGTGTCCTTTTCATTACATTTGCGGACATATAACACCGACTGAAAGTAACCACTTTATTATTTATTATTTACTTATTTACTAAAGTTTAATATTAAAATTAATCGAGACATTTTTTAAATACCAATTAATAATTTTATAACAACCATAAAACATAATATAGTATTTGTTAAAACAGGTTTGGAATAAATTTTTTTACCTTAAAAAAATGAATAATTATTATATTTTTCTATACGCTACATTTTCTCAATATCGAGAAAAAAAATATGATACTGACAAGAACTGAATTTTTGAATTTCGAACGAAGTATGCTGTCAAAACTATGGAGCGCTCCCGCTATATATAATATTTTTTGCCTTTATTGCATTTATCAATAAGGAGATTTGTTTTGAACAAACTTATGTTTTTTTATAATATTTTATCACAAGCATACTTATGTTTATTATGTATCGAAAGAAAATATTTGTTGGACTTCAATCTTTCTTAATATAACAATAATAAGTTGGTTTAAATAAGAGCAATCACCTTGTCAACTGAATCACTGTATCGATTATGCCTTGTCAATTACTAGCGCAAACAAAAAAACGCCTATTAATTACGACTGCATTTTGAGAGGTTGAGAAAAAAATACAACATGTCCTCAAAATAGAATAATTTAAACGTATATTCCAAGAATGATAAGAAAAATTGGCATTGGGTTTTTAAATATAGACATTTTAATATCCGTTTAAATGATAAGAGTATGTGATTGTAACGATGACAAACTTTCGTACATCCACCGGGAAAGGGCAATGAGCGGGAAATGGTAAGCAAAACATCCTGAATAAAATATTTTCCCTTTAAAAAAATTGCGAGTTAAAACTCATATATCGTCGGCTTAATGCGACTCATTAAAGCCTTGTTCGCACCTGGATAGTATTTTAGTCGAGTCGCAAGTAGCATTTATCCGAACAAAGGATTTACTACTGTTCGGACTCGTTTAAGCCTAAACCTACGCACTAGGGTAGTAATTTAGTAACTAAACGTGTCCGCGCAGCAACATTTTAGTAGAATAGATTAGTAAATCCTTTGTTCCGATACTTGCTACTTGCTACTCGACTAAAATACTATCCTAGTGCGTACAAGGCTTAAGTGACCAATGCAACAAGTCGAGTAATCAGTTAATTAGCTTTAGTAATATTGAATGTCCCCTTATTACCATAAGTTTTTCTCAGTCATAGAGTCCAAACTATAAAAGCTAACAAAAAATGAGTTTTTGCATTATATAGACCTCATGAAGGCCAGTTTATAGCTGTTATTAACTGTACATAATGTTTTTTGCCGTTAATAAGTTATTTCGCTGTTTAAACTTCCGTGAGACATTATATTTAGTAAATAAAAACGGCTGCACTCACGATATTAAGACCCGGTAACGGAACCGACTAGTTTCGAGCCTGTCAGAGGCTCTTCTTCTGGTATGAGTGGGACTTGTATTATCTCGCGGTCGCGGCCCGTCTCGCACAGTTAATAAGTTCTTGTACTAAGCCGACGATATGAATCCGCGCCGCTAATTATACATATAAACCTTCCTCTTCAATCACTCTATCTATTAAAAAAAACCGCATCAAAATCTGTTGCGTAGTTTTAAAGATTTAAGCATACATAGGTACAGAAAAGCCACTATGTTTCATACTATGTAGTGATGATAGAAGATTGAACCATAAAACTATGTACATAGCAATCAAATTACTTACCTATTTAGTTTAATTTTTTCCTTAAGAAAGTAATATACTTTTCTCGCCGTACCGTGGAAAAAGTTTTCGCAAACGGGCACAAGGAATACATTTCTTAACCCATTTTACTACGTAAACATTGTTAAAGCAGTTACTTTTCTTTCACTTATACTACTTTCCTATTTGCCTCTAAGTATGTTAGTGCTTCATGTTTCTATGAAATAAACTAAAGGTAATATTTCCACGTTACACAAGTTCCTTGTCAGCAATTAAAATATAACTTTCTATCGCCGCGCTGAGCTTCCGCATGACCCCCGCCAATGTATTTTGTGCCTTCGCGATGTTCGACAACATGGGACCACGCCATGTTGCCGTCTTCCCAGGATTATGATTGTAGACAGCTTAGTTCCAATAATTATTTCAAATCTACCGTCACGTGAAACTGTCATTGGGATTTTCTCTGCGCACAGTTGAAAGTGTAACTTAACTTATGTTACCCTGGATATTATGGGTTTCTAATGGTGAAAGAACTTTTGTAATCGGCTAAATAGTTTTTGAGTTATTCAATACATATAAAAATACAATACTTTCCTCTTTATAATATAAGTATAGACTAGCGACCCGCCCCGGCTTCGCACGGGTGCAATTGTTATTAGTATGGCTGTTATAATCAACGTTTATAGTTTTTCTGTAGTGTGTTTAGTATCAGCATTGTATCCGGGCGAAGCCGGGGCGGGTCGGTTGTGTATTATACATGCAAACCTTCCTTATGAATCACTCTATCTATTAAAAAAAACCGCATCAAAATCCGTTTCGTAGTTTTAAAGATTCAAGCTTATATAGGGACAAACATAAAAAAGCGTTATTGTTTATACTATGTAAGGATAAGTAAAGATGCATAAGGTTCAAAAATAAGTCCAAATTAAATTTATTCTCCAATTATTTTATGGTAATAAAGTGTAAACACGTAATTATAAAGGCAACAGCCGGTGAAGAGGAACCCTGCGATAAAATTCCCTATAATAACTTGAAGGTGCTGCAAATTGCCGGATTTCATACACGGCCAGCGCGTTACTGGCGCAAGTCATAAGCGACTTAAGAAAGGAGCGTCGGTGGCTCAGGGGTTTAGCTCTTGACTGGTAATCTGCAGGTCCCGAGTTCGAATCCCGCCATGTACCAAAGTGTTTTTCGATTTTCGAATTTCTTATTTACATATTTACCCGACGCTCTTACGGTGAAGGAAAACATCGTGATGTCTGCACATATCGGCGGCACACTCACCAGACGAAACACGGAATTGGTTCTATTTGACGCCTGTCTTCTGTGTGGTCGTGGTATTTCACCGGGCGAACCGGCCAATTCGTGCGATGACGTTAAAGCGGGATCTACTGATGTAAATTAAAAATAAACAACGCTGTCCGTACTTATGTGCTACGGAGAAAAATACTAATAAAAAAAAGCTAAAGTCTTAGCTTCAACACAGGCTAAAAAAGCGTTGTGATCAAGTTTTAAATTGCTATGGTTTTTCTTCCCGCAGGTATAGGTGCATAAATTTAGTATCTCATATACTTTGTTCTAAATGACTATATAAATAAATTAAAACTGTATTTAGTGTGAAAAGTAAATGACTTGAGCCGTAAACTTGCATCGTTTCCCATATTACGGGTGAGCGTGTTCTGAATTTTATGAACACAAATGAACGAGGCCAGTATTTTTTTCCAAAAATAATCTTTAATTATTCTTAAATATTTCGTACATTTTTTCCTATTATTATTTTATCTAACTCTAGCTGTTGTGCGCGACTTCGTCCGCGTGGAAATAAAAAATATAGCCTATGTTAATCGGGGATAATGTTGCTTTCTAATGGTAAAATAATTTTTGAAATCGGCCCAGTAGTTCTTGAGTTATTTCAATACATACAAAGATACAAAGTTTCTCTCTTTATAATATTAGTATAGATACATATAATGAGAAAAGTTTTAATATTATCTGTGATAATTTTTTTAGGTAACGGGTATACATTAATAAACACTTTATAAGGAAAATGTGTAACATTTAGTTTGTCTAGATAACGGCTATGTTTGTTATATTACAATAATAATTAGACTGCGTGACATAATAATTAGAATGTGTCTGTATCATAGATTAAAAGAAGCAGATGAGACATGACATATGTCATACTGACATCGACTGAGACACATTTATACGAAATATAGGTAACGTGACAAAGCCAGTGATATAGATATTTGGTCCCTTTCTCCGTATACGATTTCGATCATATAGTATTGTGGCTCTTCAAGAGTATTTTCGGTGAACAAGTTTTTCTTACCTCCCAGGCAAAGGCTAGACATGATATTATTGGTTTAAAACCGTAAAGTGATGCACACACAACATACGTATGACGTAATCTAAGGCAACTTTTGTCCCTAAACAGTATACCAGCTTACAGAGAAGATTAAAAGGAACATTCAGCGCGTGCAAAACGCATGCATAAGGTTGCTATAACCTCCCAAGGCGATTCCATATCACTCTATATCTAAACACGAGAGATATAATAAAGTAATCTTTTATATTTTACTAGCAACCCGCCCCGGCTTCGCACGGGTGCAAATCGGTATAATGCTGATACTAAATGCTGCATCGTTTGCAATGTAAGCGCTAAAAATGTGTTAATTTACGACATCATATTAAAAACCTCTAAATTATCAGAGTTACTCTACTATATTGTGAATGTATTATACATGAAAACCTTCCTTATGAATCACTCTATCTATTAAAACCGCATCAATATCCGTTGCGTAGTTTTAAAGATTCAAGCATAGGTATATAGGGATAAACATAAAAAAGCGTTATTGTTTTATACTATGTAAGGATAAGGGTAGTCAAATTTTATAGTCAACGAAAACAATTTTAGTAATTAACATTAAAATTTAATTCTAAAATGTTATTATAACAGCTGCTTCTAACAACCCTCTCATCCGCTTTCCTGTAAAAGGAAACAATTATCCACACGTTTGCGTGTAATTACCGCAGTTAATTTTATTCCAACATTTTCATAAAAGCTGGTAAAATGGATATTTTTATGGGAAATTTAAATTCATAAAGAATGGTAACAAAAACCTACAGGGTTGCTAATATTTTTATTCACATCACATTTGTTTGGGTCGGTTTCTGGACCCAAATAAACAAAAATTGCATACGGAGAAAGGGACCAAAAGATCTATGTCACTGTCTTTGTCACATTACGCTTATTTCTTATAAACGTATTTCAGTCGCTGTTAGTATAACGAGGATCGGCCCTCTCGGACACCGTTTAATCGGAATGCTATACGGATATTGAGTGATAGCCCAAGCCGAGGCAACCTCTCGGTGCCCCTCGAGCCTAGCCAGTCCATGGAGCGTCCACCGAAGCGAGCTAAGAGCTCGGCGGCCTCCCAATCCTGTAATAATATTGAAGTAAAGGCCCGAGCCGAGATTCCCGAGAAAGCCCTCGAGCCCAGTTACTCTTAAAGGAGATTTAGGCTAAGCGCCATCAGCGCCCTGCCACCTCAAGCCCGTTGTAGCTGTAAATGCCTCCTCAAGGCAAACAGTGGCGATTCAGTCACAAAAAAAATGTTAGTATATGTCATGTCATATCTGGTTATTTAATCTATGTATATTTCATAATATGTATAAATATAATAACTCACAATACACATTAAATGAATAAAGTAATGAACAAGAAAATATGCAATGGAGGAAAAAAGCCTTAATGGCGTATCGTTGGTAGCCATTACGTTAATGCGCTCAAATAGATCTTCCTTAGTGAACTCGGATGAGTCAGAAAACAATGCCTAATAAATATAGATAATGTAATACAAAATATAGTAGTGATGTAATTAAATTTAATAGTTTTTTATATACAAAAGGTGAAGCATAAAAAGAGATAGTGAAAAATATTGTTGCCCAAAATTAATCGATGATAGTTTAAACTTTGGGGGTCAATTAAAAACGGTCGAGTTTAAAATTAATTTGTAGAAGTGATAATTTACTTTATTATGTTATCAATCAATTAACTTACTTACTTATTCCGGTGGCGCAGCGACCCAAAGTGGGTCATGGCCTCCGACACTAGAGAACGCCAGCGTCGCCTATCTTGATGTCTCCTGCCAATCAACTGCCTTTAGCTCGTGCAGGTTCAGCTCTACAGCGACACGCCAGCGGTACTTGAGCCGGCCGACGAGTCGGCGGCCAATTGGTATCCCTAGGAAAGCTGGCTTGACACTTCGATCTTCCTCCATCCTCAAAAGATAGCCCAGCCAGCGGAGTCTGTGGGCTTTAGCTTCTCCCTTGATGTTTGGATCAACCAATTAAAGTTGTCCCTAATCCTGTTAATTCACAGTAACAGCTCCCATACAAAAATTAGACAAGTCCTTTCAATCAATCGGCTTAGTGGGCAAAAAAAATCCGAAGAAAAATGGATCCGATCTGCAAAAGAATAGAAATACAAGTGGGATACAAGTAGTGGGATACAAATAGGTAAAATCTCTGGGGCATTACCCAAACGACATGAGCTACAAAGCGATTCGACAGCGAACATCAGAAATGTATGGAACTGACAATGATGTTCGATATATCACACGTGTCAAGCACATGACTTATCGAACGTCAATTTCAGGTTCATATATTTTTGTCCATTCCATCAGCGATATCGGCAATCGAAAAGTACTTTGGTTAGCCCCTCAGTTCCACCAAGTAAAAATCAACATTCACAATTATCAGATCCTATTTATTGTCGTAATGCCGTTAGCTTACACACGATGTTTTCGAAAACATACAAGTGTACGTTTAAAACAGCGCACGTTTTCCTAATATCGCAATTTAGAAGTACGTCGGAGTGCTTATGTCGCTTGACTCTACCCCGCATTATACTAATGACGGTACTTTAAATGAACAAATGTGATTAGTGAGCAGCGATAACGATATAAGGGGGCTACCCAAAGTACTTTTAAATTGGCGATATCGCTGATGGAATCGACAAAAATGTATGAAACAGGAAAGGGACATTCGATAAGTTACGTGCTTGTCACGTGTGAGATATCGAACATCATTGTCAGTTTCATAAATGTTTGATGTTCCCTATCAACTCGCTTTGTAGCGGAAACTTTGGGTAACCCAATGTATATAGTCGCCGTACTTCAGAATATATTGGAATTCGTTCTTTGTGAGGATTTTATTTCTTCATAATATCTGAACTGAATTTTGTACAGTGCTAGAGCCCGAGTTAACATCTTCGCACAAATTGTCCGGCTCGCCCGTTGAAATACCACGACGTGAATCGTCTTCTTTCGCAGCAAGGGGAAGTGGACTAAAGTTAGGCCTCCGGCACCATACACGTCAGACAAAACACGGAATACCTTCCCCGCAGTTTAGAAGAACACATAAGCTACTTACCACTTTTTTTATTATAAAGTAGCAAACGAGCAAGTGGCCACCTGGACTCGCTGAAATAGCGAAGCGACCGCTGCCCATAGACATCTGCAATCACAGATGCGTTGCCTACCCGAATATGTTTCTAAATCCGCATAGAGTCGCGTAATAAGTTAGTTACTCTACAATCTGTAAACCAATGGTAGGCTATTGAAAGAAAACCCGTAAACGACGAAAATTACATACTTTGCACAAAAGTAAATGTTAATAATTCTACGAACGAAACAGGTAAAAGAAAGTTTTTGTTTAAACTCCAGTTTAAAGTTTATAATTTTTGTTTATTGTCGAATGAACAGATTAATGTATACAGCGGGGAATTTTTTTGCTTTTGCGCTCGTGTAAAAACTAATTTCAACTTGGTCCGAGCACCTAAAAAGTTTTGCATTCACACCGCTGGAACGCTGAGCCAGATTTTGTATGCAATATATTAGTCACTGCTCTGTTTAAATTGATATTTATTCTTTGTGTTACATATTTATGCTAATATGTTTTTTTAGTTTCAACCAGACTGAGTTCGTGGCAATAGCTAGTGGCAAACATAGGTTTGATTTGGATTACAGTCGAACATGCATAAGCAAGTCCAGGGGACCGCAATACTCTCTAATGCAGTTTCTCTCTAATCTCGCTTATGGTGGTAGCTCGTCGGTACCAGAGAATGAATCTCGCTTTTAGAGGTTTCTCGCTTTAGTAGTTAGACCCATGATTGGCTCCATTTTCCATAACTCCACGACTAGCGCGTATTTTCCGTGACTTCACACATATCTTTGAATTTCTTCACCGATATGTGCAGGTTACATCACGATATTTTCCTTCACCGTAAGAGTGTCCGGTAAATATGATCATAGAAAAATAGAAAATCAAAAAACACATTGGTACATGGCGGGATTTGAACTCGAGACCTGCAGTTTACAAGTCAAGAGCTAAATTGGCCCTTATCCAGGTCTTGCTTATACAGGTTTGACGGTAGTTAACTTGTTTTTGAAGTAGTAGAAAAAAACGTTCATTTAATTGGCCTTTAAAATATTCATCTGAGTGAAAGATCGAGCAACACCCGCTTAGGAAAATTTATGATAACAAATTTATCTCATCTCTCATGTCTTCAACAAAGCTCCGTTATGAATTTAATGCATAAACAGCTACGAGGAAAATTATAAAGAAAAACGTTTATTACTTAACGTTAAAAGCTGTAATTTGTTTTGATAGAATCTGTCTGGAAATAATTTCGTATTTTTTTTTTCATTTTCAGGGATATTTTATAATAAAAAAAATGTTCTGGTTTTTGCTCGCAAGTTCGATTGCTCGTAATTAAATAGAAATTTCAGTAGCCTATATGGTATTTCAGAACCATCTCCATCTATACCACCTGCAAAGGGGCCACCCTAGCCGAGCCGTGGATATACTAATATGGACCCACGACCCGGTCAGGAGACGATGGAACACCTCGGGACTTAGTGGGTAGTCTGGCCTGAGTCTATAGGCCGGGAGCCCCACACGAAGTCGTTCCTGCTACTTTCGCAGCACTGACGGCGAAGTTAATAAAACCATTCCCTTCATCAACAAAAACAAATCTACATCTATACCTTTCATTAGTTTCTGAGACACACACCAACAAACAAACATTAATACTTAACTATTTTTGCCTTTATTACTATAAACATAGTTATAAAGACATAAATGCATCTTCGTGCAAAATCTAACTACAATTTTCTATACACATTATTCATCTTATATTTGCTATTTAAAAATAACTAGAATTGGAACCCGAACAAAGTATTTACGATGGAAAAAGTGCACTTAAAGTTAACGAGCTTCTAAACTGTCGGAACTGTTTCGCAGCGTTGGAGTTATGCTAGTTTCACACGATGAAAATAATGACACAATAGTTGAAAGTGCTGAGGGGCTACCCCAAGTAAGCGCTACAAAGCGATTCGATAGCGAACATTAAAAATGTATGGTTATGATCGTATACAGAGAAAACATTTCCAACTTATTTCCATGTCTTGTAAAAGAACGAGATAGAATGCACTATCTTCTGTTTCACCCCGCGTGCCCGTTTTTTTTATATGGCAGCACTTTACTATGCTAAAAATGTCTTTTTTATTACCGTTCAGTGTTTTATTAACATTTTTTAAATATAAAAGTTAACAATTCTTATTGTAAACAAATTGTGAACTATTAGTGCAATGTCGCTTTACATAAACATGGTGCGTTGTAGTGTTTTGGGGTGTAAAAGTGGCAGTGAAATATACATGTCCTACATATTTTGTCCCTTTCGGTGACACGCTAGGCCGCGGTCTATAAAAGTAGTGTATTAATAGTCTAAGGTTATGACGTTCGATATCTCACACGTGACAAGCACATGTTTTATCGAATGTCATAATCAATCTCATACATTATTGTCGATATCATCATTGATTTTGCCAATCAAAAGATACTTTGGATAACCCCCTGTTCTGTTGTACCCTAGTGTGATGCAGGCATTAGTAGAGCGCATCGCGCCCGTGCAATCATTGTAAGTAACCAATCTACTGAAATGAACGGCAAGCGTGCCAACAATAAATCAAGGATAGTTGTAATAGATATAAACGTAATATGTAATAGTAGGTATGTGCCAGGTTGCCAGGTGCCCAGGTTCGGGTCCCGCGGAACAATCTACCCTGAGACTAAGCATACACTAACGGTGGCGTAATATTGTAATGGACAATGTGGCATTTACCTACTTGATGCCTCGTTCACAGCTTTCAGGTGTTTGGCAATTCTGTCAGAGTAACTCAAGTTAATATGTCACTGTCAATCAATAGGCGTTAGCGATGCTGACCAAATGATGCACCACTTCCCGTAAGCGCGAACCGAAATAGCAACCGAAACCTCCAGCGACCCTGTACGCTGACCGTTAGTTACCGCGATGGCATTAGATGCGACTGGTAAATGACGATCTCACTATGTGGAAATGCGGGTAAAGTCGCAGGCGACAGGTACTAGTTACACTTAAACTTATTGTACATTTCTTGTAATGTTTAGCTCTTGACTTGTAACTGCAGGTCCCGAGTTCGAATCCCTCCATGTAACAATGTGTTCTTCAATTTTCGATTTTCATACGTACATATTTACCCGACTCTCTTACGGTGAAGGAAAACATCGTGATGCAACCTGTTATCGGCGAAGAAATTCAAAGATATGTGTGAAGTCACGCAAAATACGCGCTAGTGGTGGAGTTCCGGAAAATGGAGCTCATCATGGGTCTACATTATATTGTTTTAAAGTGAATAAATATGCTACACATAGTGTTATACAAGACTGTTTCCAAATAATACAAGTACAATTTGTCAGAAGTAACAAACCCTGAGGTTCAATTCATTTAAAGTTACGCAAGTCTCAGCCAACCGAAGAGGTTAATTGGCAACATTTACTAAGAACTTTCTTGTTCCTACCTGTTTCTGTGTTAACAACAATTTTCTGTTGTAAGTTACTTCTTGGTGTTAGTTTTGACTGTTTGTTTGTCTAATTAACTCTTTCATATTTTGATTTATTTTGATTGTCATATACAGAGGTTTCTCTACATCCGAGTTTCTAGCATATGGAGGTAACTCTTCGGGTTCAAAGAATGACTCTTTCTTATCCAGGTTTGATTGTATTAAGATTTTTATAAAGTATTGGAGAGGAAATTCAAAGCGGCACAAAATATGCCGTAGTCTTTTAAATTTTGCATTATGTATATTTAGCTATCTAATTTATGCGTTCCTAGTACCTTTCTTCCAAATTATGTTCTACATCTGTGCATTTCATGATCCGTTAATCCGTTTTAACAACGATACATCCATCCATCCATCCATCCATCCATCCATCGTGACTTATCCATTACTATTAGTAAAAAGTAAGATATTAAAAAGCAAAAGATGCAAAGATTATGTCGATATAGGAACAAACCCAATTCAAGATTATTGCCTCTTCGGAATACTTATTCAAGAGTTAATACGGTCGTAGACTTTTATAGTACTTTTTACACTACAAACGAAGTGTTGGGGCGTTAAGTTGTCGGAAGCTGTTTTACCAAATAAAACTCTACTACCGGAAACTATGATACAAGCCAATTTAACTACTAATACTATGGTGCTAAGGTTCAATTTCCTAAAGCTTATTGCATTTGAATGTAAAAGGCTTTCTTGTAAGTTTCATGGCCAAGTTGATTACAATAATGTCTTTTAGTGAATCGTTTGTATTGTTAGCAAAGAATGTTTGCTTACGTGTAAAGAAATAGCAACTTAACGTAGTTGGACGCTTTGAACACCAGGGGAGTTACCCGGAGTTAACATCAAAAATGTATGGAACTGACAATTAAGTTCGATATCTCACACGTGACAAGCACATGACTTATAGAATTTTATTGTTAGTTTCATACATTTTTGTCGATTCCATCAGCGATATCGCCAATCGAAAGATACTTTGGGTAAACCCTCAGGCTACTCGGATCTTAGTCCTTAGCAACTTTCTCGAACCTTTATACAACCGCCATAAAAGAATTGTATATAAACATTTGCGTAAATCGAATAACATTTTGGTGTATGTCTAACGTGACCATATTTTTTTTTACTCAAAACGGGACAATGTCGTGAACAGGGCGAAAGAAAAAACTAGTGAACAAAGGGCGAGCGATAATATTATTCACCACTCTCTTCCTCCAGGCTATTGTCGTGTCGTCTCTCACTATCGCACACCGAACACCAAGTCCGGCCGGCTCGATGATCCAAATTTGCCCGCGGTTTCCGAAAACGGAACAATTTTGCCTCCCGAAGATTCTTCCGGGGACACCGGGACAAATGACTGGAAACCGGGACAGTCCCGTTCACAGGCGTCTGGTTTAGGTATGGCAGAATCGAACCTAGGAACTGCAGATTACAAGTGACTTAACCACTGAGCCACCGAAGCTGTTTTAAATAATTAGTTAAGGTATTCCACTGGCCTATATTCACGTAAAGTCGCAATTTACTCGTACCTTGACAAAGGTTTACCATTCCCTACTATTTTATGGGAGGGTCGCGATAAATTCAACGTAACAAAGAGAAATCTCAATTAGCCTTGTCCAGAAATACTTGGAAATTAGGTTAAGGTAATGTTTGAGTTTTTCAAAGTTCCAACCTAAAAGTAATTAACGTAAAGAAGGAAACCAACGCCGACGTTAAAAAAGCGTTCGTGGGAATGCAGTCTTAAACGATTTTTACTTTATAAACTTCTAATAACAAACGTCATACACATTCCATGTTTTACGGACGGAATATTCATTCGTTTTTTTCGAAAGGTAAAATTTGGATTATATTCTTTATATATATTTTTTATCCTCCGTTAAAAAGTAATATAAATTCTTATGTTAATACTTGGCAGATGTTTATGCATTAAATTCATAGCGAACGCTTTGTTGAAGAATTGAGAAGTAAGAAAAATATGTTATCATAAATTTGCCTACGTTACCGTGCCTTCCTTTTCTTTTAAAAATAAATAACTTAAGCCACAGTCTACTAACGCACTTAGAGTTAGTACTTTTTCATAATACAAAGAAACGAGCAAGTGGCCACCAGGATTCGCTGAAAAATCTGAAGCGACCCCTACCCATCTGCAATAGATCCGTTGCCTACCCTTAATCTACAGAGGAAGAGACGCACAGCAAGAGAATAATAC
Source organism: Papilio dardanus tibullus (assembly GCA_013186455.1). Lineage (NCBI taxonomy): Eukaryota > Metazoa > Arthropoda > Insecta > Lepidoptera > Papilionidae > Papilio > Papilio dardanus. The sequence goes on along the minus strand of QDHC01001548.1, from coordinate 312,463 downwards.
CTCTTACTACGCGTCCTTTCCCCCGCGAATCCACTTCCCCTTCCCATCATTTCCTTATAAGGAAATGATAGGAAGAGAAAGTGGACTAAAATAGACCTCCGGCACCACACTCATCAGACGAAACACGGAATAGCTTTCATTTGACGCCTGACTTCTGTGTGGTCCAATTAGTGCGATGATGTTAAACCGGGCTCTACCACTGTTAATTACTTAAGCTATGTTAAGCGATTTTCACATACCAATAATCCATTGCCACTTGCTCTTTGACTATCAAACCATTATGAAAATTGGACACAACTATTTTTTTTATTCTATTCCATACAAAGTAATTAAAATTGAATGTACAGTCAAACCTGGATAAACCTCTATAGTCGTGACAAATATCGTGGTCCCTCGGACTCGCTCATCCAGGTTCGACTGTATAGCATATTGAAATCGATCGTAAATTAGTCAAGCAATCTCGTACGACTGTGCTATGTCAAACATCCCCGCCTCTTCCTCATTCAGATCTAAATAGAACAAGGTTCATATAAGTCGCTACTCTTAATTAAATGCGCTCTGTTCCTTCCAATCTGAACATATTACTCTGATAGTCGTATGCTTTGCTGATTTTTATAAAATTACTAGCAGTTGTGCGCGACTTCGTCCGTGGAATTAAAAAATATAGCTTATGTTACTCGGGATTAATGTAGCTTTCTAATGGTGAAAGAATTTTTGAAATCGGCCCAGTTGTTTTTGAGTTACAAGGTAGAAAAATACAAAGTGCTCTCTTTATAATATTAGTACAGACAGAAGCTTAGTTCAGATAAACGCCATTAGAGAGCGCAATAATTAAATTAGTACATAATTAAGAATTAATAAAATTTTACAAAGGCTTAGTGTTACGTGTTATTTGATGTTTAAAGTAATACTAAATAAAGTAAATTTTAGTTTATTTTGGTTTTCAAGTTGATAAATTGCCGCGTTCGTTTCCTAATTTCAATACTCTGCTCGTAACCCCATCTAGTGAAAAAAAAACTAAAAAACTTTTGTATAGAATGGAACCCCGTGGCTATATCCAGCTCCTTATCTTTCTCTTTCTACAGCGTTGGGGTTTTTAACGCCGTCATAATTACGAACATTGTATAATCAACCTTGTTTCGTTCACCCAGCGCTCAAAATGCAACGCTACGTGACTGAACAAAAGCGCCACCGTTTGAACAACGCTTTTTTTTAGCGCGCGTTAAAAAAACGCCAGTGCGAATGTTGGTTAAGAGTTTGATTATGGCAGTAAAACTCTTTGCCGCCGCCATTTCCGACGGTTCAACTAAACTACTTCCTTTGTGCACAAACAACAATAAAAATGAACCGTCACTATAAGGGCCTGTGTACACAAGACTACGCGAACTTATTTTAGTCTCTAAGCGACTTTCGCAATACAAATATAAGACATTGTATTGCGTAAGCAGATGGCCTTATGCCCGTTTTCACCAACCAACCCCTAAAGTAGTTGGATAGTCTTTTTGCTTAAGGGTCTCCCTAAATCCAACGGATCCCCTGCGGTCTAAAGTGACATTTAACTGTTGGTGAAAACGAAAGTAGTGTTTGGTGACATTTAAAATGCGTTAAGGGTTACCTACAATTTAGAGATTGTTCGTGAAAACGGCCATTAGTCTCTTAAACTCTTCTTTATTCTAACCACTGATCTCTATAGAATGGATAGGCAGAATGGTTGCTTTGAAGTGAGGTGCTTTATAATATTACTGACATTTAATTCTATCTCTGTTATTAGTTCGAACGAAACATTGCCGCAGACCAACATTCAGCACTAAAATATACCCAAAATACAGCTTATAGCCCGTCCATGTAACATAAGTCAGTGTCTCTTACCATACGGGTCATTAGACAGATATCTACATAAACGGCCTTACGTCGAAGCAAAATCACAGTTTTTACCGCGAATTCGGACTAATGAAGCCGTACCAACCGATTCGTCACCAAGCTTACTATATCAGCGTCTAAGCAAAGCACTTTAGTTACGGATACGGGTTGAAATTGAAATCCATGGTCGGTTTATGCAAAGGTCGACCCCAGACGGCCATCTGTTACCTACAACGTGACGTCTGAGATAGGATTCGCGTTGCATTGCGCTTACTGTGCTAAGATCTAAGAGCGTATCAAAAATCACGCAAAAATTCCTGACAAGCAATTCAATCTAGTCTTATCTACTATTATAAAGAAGCTATATATTTTTGTATGCACTGAAACTCAAAAACTACGAGGCCAATTTCAAAAATTCTTTCACCGTTAGAAAGCTACATTTTAGTAGAATAGATTAGTAATTCCTTTACTTGCTACTTGACTAAAATACTATCCTGGTGCGGACAAGGCTTACTTCCATCCAACCATCTATCCTTATTTACTTAAATGGATAGTAAATAAACGTCCCCGACTGTATCCATACTATTATAACATCGTTATTCACACATTTGATTAACGAGAGTTTGGAACTGTAGTTTAGGTAATAGATAAACCATATATTCATTAAATTAAACGTTATCTAGTTTTCGGTCTACTGCAGCTTTTGTAAGCGTAGCTGTTTAGGATAACATGTCATATTACTTAATAATTATTTTAATTTTATTACCTGGTGCCCGAGAATTACTAAGCGTGTAATTTAAAAATATAGCCTATCTTATTCGGGGATAATGTAGCTTACTAATGGTGTAAGAATTTATGAAATCGACCCAGCAGTTCTTTAGTTACAATACATACAAAAATACAAAGTTTTCTTCTTTATAATATTGGTATAGAAAAAGGAACCAGACTACTTTTGCCTTTATATCACTCATAAAGTACGAGTCAACTGAGCCCTCATTATTTTAAAATAGGTCACGTTATTTGCTACAAGCGACATTGGACCGCACGTCTACACAAATGCGTACGAGCAAAAATCATTTATTGCAACCAGTAAACGGACGCAGAAAAAAGTCTTGACTACGCAACATAAGGGAATGGACTGGCATCAAGTCCGCCGAAGAGTTGTTACACCTGTTAATAAATCGGGACACATATGCAAAGTTGAAGGCCAACCTTCAGCATTAAAGAAGCACTTTAAGAAGAAGAAGAACGGACAAAACGAATAATATTTAACACATCTTAATAACAAATAACATTAACAACTAATTTTAACAGTATACTTATTATTTACTTTTTTTGTTATAATACAAAGTGGCAAACAAGCCAGTGGCCTCAGGGTTCACTGAAAAATCCAAAGCGACCCCTTACCCATAAACATCTGCATTCGCAGATGCGTTGCCTACCCTTAATCTACAGAGAAGGTGACGCACAGAAGAGGATAATACCTCTTCCTATGCGTCCCCTACTCCGCCAATCTACATTCCCTTTCGCATCATTACCTTATAAGGAAATGATAGGAAGAGAAAGTGGACTAAAATTAGGCCTCCGGCACCACACTCATCTGATGAAACACGGAATAGCTTCCATTTGATGCCTGTGTTCTGTGTGGTCGTGGTATTTCACCGGACGAGCCGGCCAATTTGTGCGAAGATGTTAAAGCGGGCTCTACCACTGTTAAAATAAAGGACTGTTACTAACAAATAAAGGAAAATAAGCTGTTTTAGTTCAAAAATAAAGGTTGACTGACCCATGTTACGCGGTGGAACCTAACATCTACGAACGATGCGGTCGACAAATACGCGAGAAATACCGGTGTAGTAATACGACGACCGCGTATCGTGTATACGCACCCTTAGTTTCTGTTTAGACTACTCCAGGATCGCGTGATCCTTAATTACCTTGTCTTTGTTAATGTATTATACAAACAATCATAATAACTCTCTGTTTATTAATAATTTAATTTTACGCTTGAATACACTAAATTATTATACGAGTAAATACATAGATTAATTAGGTATGTTTCTAAATCTATACGAAGTAATATTATAAAGAACTCAAAAACTACTGGGCCGATTACAAAAAATCTTTCACCGATAGCTACATGATTCCCGAGTCACAAAGGCGAAGTTTCATTCATCATTTCCATGCGTTTATTTTTTAATTCCTTGCAAACGAAGTCGCGAACAATAGTGTAAAACAATAATGCTTTTTTATGTTTGTCCCTATATATGCTTGAAACTTTAAAATTAGGCAACGGAATTTGATGCGGGTTTTTAATAGATATAGTGATTCATAAGGAAGATTTTCATGTATAATATATTTACAATATAGTAGAGTAACACTGATAATTTAGAGGTTTTTAATATGATGTCGTAAAATAGTTTTTAGCACACATTTTTAGCGCTTACATTACAAACATTATACCGATTTGCATCCGTGCGAAGCCGGGGCGGCTCGCCAGTATAATATAAAATAATTATCCCTTATATTTTATGATGTCTTTCGATTGTAATAATATGGTCACTCGTTTATCGAATTCTTCTGCGAATTAATATACTGCCATCTAACGAAATTTTGTGACACTACTAGGACCTCATATATAAACGAATAAAAATACGATAGATGGCGTTAAATTATACATGTTGATTAAAGACGAAAATTGCAGATTATCGTATACTTACGTACGAAAGCTTCGTTATTATTTTGTGCCATGAACTTGGTACTGTCTTTTAATTATAGCAAAATGTAGGTAAAGGTAAATGCTCTGCTACCCTTTAAGGATCGTCATAAAATTTAATATTAATTAAAGGGCCTACAGCTAAACCGTAGTTTACAATAAACGTTAATATTTAATAATAGTTTATATTAATTAACTTTAAGCCGCCAATAGCTGAATGGTTTGGGGTACGGACTGCCGATCAATTTTAATTTTTTTTTTTTTTAATTTATTTTATTCACAATACATAACACCATTACAGACCAACTCCAATACGATGCTACATAATCATACACTATACATAATAAAACCAACAATACAAAACAATAGTAATATACAACAGAAAAACACACAGTTAGTTAACCAATTACATCACTAGTCCCTCCACACATTTGTATGCGGCGTCCGTGAATCCCGACTCGGTACAACTAAATAAGTCTATATGCCTAGCCATAATATTAAGAATTCTCACGGCTCG